>OZ005741.1:179790382-180027882 GCA_963930735.1 Dioctria linearis | reverse complement strand
TTATTTAATTTGACTCGCGACGTGTTTTGCCTAGGGCATTAAAAATGGTTATAAATTTACATATTAGCAAATGGAAAAAATGAATTAAAATAGAAACGAAGTGCTAATTTTATCATTTTAAGCTACATCCGTTAGACACCTTTCAATAATAATTACTAAATTTTGAATATTAATATACCTAAGTTGCATTCCTAATAATTCCGAAATGTTCTCCATCAATAGAATTGATTTCAACACATTTACCTGAATAATATCCAAAGGAGTGCCTATTACAAAGAACTGTCTTACTCTTCAGCAATTCTTGAACACTCTTTACCCTTGCACGTGTATAGCATTCTCTGCGGACCAAAGCCATACAAATGAAAGACCCGAAATAACCCTCTGGATACAGAGGCATTAAGATTGTTACTCTCCTGAGGAAGGGATGAAAATTAGGGATGGACATATGGACCAATTGTTACGCACTTTGTTTTGTTCTTTTGCTCAGAATGAATTATATGCGATACTCCGCCATGAGGAACGAAACCGCCATTTATCTTCGAGAGGAAAAGAAAGCAAAAAAGACGACAGAGATAGACTAGAGCTTGTATATCCTATGAATGGGGGTGGGTATAATTTAGGATACTTGAATTTCCTAGACGCATTATTAAGGGCTTTTGATAAGAAATAGTCACTTCAAATTAAAGAGGTTGGCTGGTCAGGAATTTATGGTGTTCGTCGATGGCCGAATCCCACCCTGAAGATGGATGAATGCAAATAATTCAAAATAATGTATTTTTGTAATGTCCACTCTTGGCCATTAAAATCGTCCGGAGATAGTATTTTGGGACATTTTCGAAGTTTTCTTTTGTAGTAAACTGAGAAATTGCGTTTATTTCTTATTAAAATATTGAAATAAATCTTCTTTTGAGGAAGTGGATGCGTATTCTTGAAATTGTCAAGAGTTTTCTTTCTCGTTACGCTTTTATATCCATACATACTATGTATATAATAACATAGAAATATAAAAAAAAAATGGACTGGAAGTTCTCCAGTTATGCTTTATTACCCTTTGAAGTAACTTCAGAAAAATAATGATAATCACATTAAATTACTACTTTTTTAAAACAATAGGTATTTAAAAAAAACAGAGTATTTGTAGACTTATCGCTAAAATTGTTCTTTTGTTAATAGGTATTAGAATAGTTAAACATTCGAGAAAACAAAATCAGTACTAGAAAATTAGATCAATTAAATGCCACTTCTTAATATGTAGATTGATAATTTTGACATACATATGTAGGTTAATACTAATATACCCATTTGAATGCTTTCATAACCATATCCAAATAACTGATAAGGAAAAACTAACTTTACTATGCGGGAAATAGGTACATTCATTGATATGAAAAAATTTTCACACATTATTATTTAAGTAGTTACGCAAAATGAATTTCACTTGAACTTTCTCAATAATCTGGACAATCGAAACCCACGTAAATTATCCGAGATATCGAATATATGAATCATTAACGGATCCCCACCATACAATATACACATAATGGAACTCTTAGTTCAGTGTGGATTCTTATGATAACATAAGTTCGTACTTAAGCCTAGTTGACATTATGCTGATTGACCAGCATAAGCACGGTGTCAATATCAATGCTGATAGTATAAGCACTTCAGCCCGTGCTGATTAAACAGCATCGAGAAAGTCAAACGAGTTTAACTTTTGTATCAGCGCTGGTCAATCAGTATATTGTCAACTAGTTTTTATGGAAGTAAAATAGATATCTATATAACAGTAACATGTTGCAAAAAAAAGTGAGTAGATACCTAGGTTCTATTAGAGGATACTTTTCGAGTAGTTATCTATGTATGTATGTTAAAAGCAAGAAAATGTGTCGTGGATAGGGATAGAGATAGTAATAGAGTAGATAATATCTAGACTTACAATCTCTACCTTCAAAACCCAAATATGCAACACGTTTGGTATGAGACAAAATACTTTTAAAAGTGCTATTAAATAGCTTCGTGGGACTTTCGTTTTAATAAACTTAAAGGGAAATTTTAAATTATTTAAGCAATATTTCGTAAATTTGTGTCAATTTTATATTTTTGAATTTTGAAGGGAGAAACGTTAGAATTCGTATTTTCATTATTTAGTTCACCCCACTTAATCTCCATTTTAAACCAACTATAAATATTTTTCTATTTCCTTAATTTAAACCTTTAGACCATGATATACTTACCTATCTAAAGTTATTGCTTTTGAACTAATTGATTATATTATTCATTTAATGTCTATATTTCGTCCGTTTGTTAATCATTCATTTTAGTTTTAATATGTTACTTAATGAGCACAAAAACATATGTATAAATTAAAACACCTAGTGAGTTTAGAGCAGCAAGGCATTATAAGTACACAAAATGTTGGTATGCAAATCTGTGAGCAGCCATTTTCTGCCAAAAACTCCTTGAATTGAATATAATTTCTTGTTATTCTTATCTTAACTCTGACATTTCGAGGATTCCCGTGATGAATACGTCACGTGAAGTCATCATGCACGATATTCACCTACAAAATCAAATTAAGTTAAGAGTTAAATTAATACAACAGTAGTTAACTTAACTTCCACCGTCAACGCACAAACGCACTCTTAATATGATTATAATTTCACTTTGTCCTGTAAATACATTCATTACCTTTCACCTCTATTTGAAAATCTTCAAAAATTCTCAGAAAAAGACATCGACTTGACGAATTACCCACTTTATATTAAAAATTTAACCTAATCTGAGAATTTCCAAGAAATCACACTGAAAAAAAGGAGAGTGAAAGCCATTACAGGTTGAGACATGAGAAAAAGTAATTTCACTTGGAAAAGGCCAAAGAGATGATAATAAGAAAGAGGGCTGCTAGGTAGGGTAGTGCCACGAATCAGGGTGACGGTAAAGAAAACCTACGTGCACAGGAAAAAAGTAAGAAGGATCAGGCAGGCCGAGATACATACAAAGGAATACCAGCTAGAAGAAAGATTTATGGTCAAATTAAATTTCTGACAGGATTTATTGCTTTATCTCTAGCTCTTTTTCTTCCACACAAATAGAGCCCTGTAAACGTACTTATTTTGGGAAACGCGCGCGAACACACACACACACACACACGCGCACACACACACACACACACACACACACACACACACACACACACACACACAAGCGACTGCACTCGTACACGACAAGCAATCACACAGGCAGGATATAAATTATCCAGTTGGCTTTTCGGGAGAGAATGTACCAGTTTTTTTGAAGCTTTCGCAGCTACACAGTATACATAGGGATCCAAGACGAAGGGCACATACGCCCCACGGTACCCGGCACTTGGTACCTTGCTCTCTACCCTCTACTCCAAACGCCAGCTATGGCATAATTTACATACGAAATAACGGAATGTACCCATATATTTATTTTTTCTTAAACATGAGTACATAAATATTAAGGAAACCAATTTTCCACAGTTCACTAAATTTTCCAAACGAATGAACTATTCACAAAGAGTAGAAACGGCAACAACTGTACAGCCGGAATAAGACCGGGATCCGGGAAACGGGAGTCTCTACTAAGTCTTCAATGCACCACTGAGAAAATGTAATATATCAACGGAGTGCTGCCATTCTCATCTCTTTGGCATCCTTAGTAAGATTTACGACACTTAGGTTGGCAGCTTTTGCTTATCTTATCGAAATTTTGGCATCATTGCAGAATTATGTGATAGCCCGAGTTTTTTACGTCCTAGCCTCGATTTTCTTGTTTGGCCCGACAGGCTACTCGATGTCTGGCAAAACCGTTGCCATGTCGCAGTAGACTTTCTATTTGGATAAATGAGAGCTTTTCACTACCTCGCAGTTTTCTTGTTAGTCATTTTTTAGACAAGTTTCGAAAATTGATTGACTTTGAAGCATTTACAACCTGAGAAATGGTCTGAGTCAAATATTCTTATCAACTACTTCATTGACTGGCTTCTTGGCAGCAACTGACTTTTTTTTAATTCGTATAATTTTTTACACAAAATACGACATTCCCCATACAACTAAGCAGAAAGCAGCTGTATTTATCGTAGCCCGTTACCGATTTAGTTATAAATCAATGAATATATTTGGTTTTTTTAATTTTTGAGTTGGACTACTTGAAGGATCTTTATAGCTGCATATCGCTGTACAAAGAATTACAAAGATGATTAAAGTCAGTTAAGGCCAAATAAAGATAACGTTGTTCCAGATCTGATACAGCACTTTTCTGTATAGATGCTTCACGATACGCAACGTGCACATTATTGTCTATACATATAGTTAATGACGCATAAAGGTACATGAATGCTGTTCACGTTTGTTTGTTTTATGTTCAGTTATCATTTTTATCGCGGTGTATGAACAAGTACCTACATACTCTTGCTTAAAATGAAGTACAAGATAGTGGAACTTATTAATACAAAATCGTGGGGGTTATTCCTTCTAATTGGATTTGGAATAATGATGTAAGCTATACTGAATATAGACATTTTAGACTTAATCATAATGCAGGTTAAGTGGAACGAAATATATTCACCAAGCTACAGAAAAAAGGGCTTGTTTCCAAAAATAAATGGAATACTTTCAAAGTTAAACAGCTTACATCGATTGTTTTTGGTTGGTAAGTATTTAATTATTTAAAAAATTGTTTGAGCGACCATTTACTAAAATTTAAAACATATGCAGACACTAAAAAGTAGGCTGAAACTTCAATGAATGAAATCCTAAGTCTCAGTAAAACAGACATTGAAGTCGATGAGATTGACTCTGGCGGGGAAATTCAAAAGAGGGGAAGAGATTCATTTTCCAGTGGACAAGACACTGAAAGCCCGTTAAAATGTATAAAACCAATTGAAAATGGAGATCTCTCAAACTACAGTAACTTAACTCAAGGCGAAATAGGAAATGTAATGAACGCAGAACATTTCCCAAATGAAGCCGTTGCTCAGAAATTCTGCCTCTTAAACACGTGGAAGGTTTAATTGAATTCGACTAAAATTTATCTGAAGATAGTAGGTACTCTCATTTGTGATTTCGTAAGTTAGACTTATTCTAAGAATTTGTCAACCTTGTTAATTAATATACTCTTAATATCAGAAAAATTAGTTGACTAAAGGATTTGAGATCTTTCACGCGATCGATCATCACGAAAATTATTCTATGGATGTACAAGAGCAAATAAATTACACAGGGGTGAAGAAAAAAACGGGATTAAAATGATTATTATCTGCAGATACTATACTACGTGCGATTATAGTTATATCTTTCTTTATTTGTCATTTTTAGGCACTATGAGTAAATATGTCCCCGAAGTAATCGTTCTGGAAGACGAAAATGAAGAAATGGGGAAGGCAGAAACGGAATTTAAATATCAACTGCAACATTTTTACGATCGAAAAAGATCCATCGACTGGAAAAATGCTTCACGATGAAAACATGAATTATGAAAAAATACAATCATTCTTACCTTAGAGAAAAGTGCAAACAATTTTTTTTGTTATGAATTAATTTTGTTTAATTTTGTTGTGTTTAATAAAAGCTCCAATAAAATAATTTCATAAAAAGCCAATTAGTAGAGGTATGAATAAGGAAGCACACAAAATATTTTGCTCCATGTGAATTGTAAGGAAAACAACACATTTTATATATTATTTGGCTGGTTAAATACATTAAACATTGTTATTCAAAGTAACCAGTTAACATATCAAATAATATCATACATCTATCATTATTTAGTGGCTTAATATTCACTAGTTTGTGACCCATAACGTATATTTGATTTCCAAGATCATCCTTAAAGAAATATCTGGCCCAAATAATTGTTTTATATCCTACCATGACACAATTATCGCTATGCCTATCCGTTCGTATTGTAAAGGACTCAAAACTTGCCTTATGACATTTGTAGCTGACTGAGAATATTCAGCACGTGATTTTTTATTGTCATTTTCGCATGGTTTCATTAATTCAAATTTAATCGTTTTTTTAAGGCTATTAGAAAGTTTCTGTAGTTGCATATTCGGGGAGCGGATCTTTCTTTTCACTTGCTTTATATGCGCTTGAAAAACATAGCTGGTATAACTATCCAATGGACCATGTTGCATCATTGGCTAAGTGCAACAAGCCATGCACGTTATACGTTACGTTATGCGTTCCATAAACTTTTGGACGCCCACGCCCCACCCCCACCCCGCCCGCCACGCGCGACGAGCTCTTACTTTACACACATCATTGGGAAATACTTCCTTCATTTTCTGAAATGATTTTTGAGCATTATTTGATCAGGATCAATTTTGTTTCTTAGGCTTTATTTCATTTACGAATTTTGGATTTTATATCATTATGAAATAATGCCCAAAACCGATTAGTGAAATAAATCCCAAAAGTATGAAATAACACCCAAAAGTTTTGCACATTATTTCACATTTAACACGGTAAAATTAATATGGAACTTTTGGGTCTTATTTCACTTATCACTTTTGGACGTTATTTCTTGGAGCCTCTTCCATCATTTCTGACGAAAAACTATTAAATGACATTGGCTTTCCTGGACCAAAAAATAAGCCAATGTCAAAAACATGTCGTGAGCATGAACTGGAACTTAGACTTCCAAAAATAATCCATAAAAAATTGATTCCACTTGATGATATAGGAGTACCATCTACACTGATTGATAGGAGAATTGCATCAGTGTTTACTGTTCTATATTAAAAAAATTCTCGCAAGAAGTATACGATTCCTAAATAAATATATTGGCCATTATCCATTCTTCTTACTGATACATTTCTTGGAGTCTTAAGAAGGGTCCGAGCATCGAAAGGTAAATTTTTATGGTGCCCATCTTCAATAAGTATTTTAAGCAATTTTGATAAATCTTTTAAAGATACATTGCTTTCAATAGCCCGTGAAGTCAATTTTTGTGACAAACTATTCACATTTATATTATGAGACCCCTAAAACGAAAGGGTAAAATACTAAATTCGTGGATAATGAAAGAAAACTTGAATATGAAACTATGAAACTACCTTTTCTTTATTGTTTACTTGTTTTCATTGCAGTCTCCTTGTGTGAAAATTTCTTTACAGTATTCATCGCTAAATTGTATTTCGGAACGAACCTCTTCAGAACTTGAAGAAAAATTATAATATGAACTTAAATTTCCATTTCCTAGCGCATCTACATGTAGCACGTGATTAAAATCACTTACTATTTCATTGTTGATGCCCTTTGTCGGCTCTTATGTTGAGAAGGTAGTCTCTGTCGCTTTTTTTACTCTTTCGGGACGGTCTAAAGAATATTTTCTTAAACACCTTCTTCGATGCATCTTACGACCTTGCGTCAAAATTCACGAATGTCAAGCTATCACTAATTTTCAACGTATTCTAAAGACATTTAAATGGCATGCAACGATCTTTAAAGATCTTTAGTGCAAATGTAAATTTTACTCCTTAAAGCCTAATAGTGTATGGAATCGCAGCATCAGCATGGATAAGTGGATAAGGCTTAGGATTTCTGATCTACTGCACCAGGGTCCGAGCTCAGCGATAGTCCGAGAGTATCAGGTAATTTTCAGTATATTAATAAAATGACATAGGGTTATACATAGTGAAATGATAGAAACGATTTAATAATTCCATAATATCCGGCACGAAAATATAAAATCATATATCTTTTTTATTTTTTCTCTAAATTCACATAAAGGGCGTCGATAACGATCGTTAAATATTTCTTTAGAGGTTTTCAGTGTCTAAACGTTTTCGAATTAGTAAAGATAACTAAACAAAATATTTACCTAAAAACATAAATTTCCCTAAAGCTTGCGTCAACTATAACTAGCTTCTTCTATATAGAAAATATGTTGATCTTTAGCACCAGCTCAATTATTATCGTTATACAATATTTAGGAATAAATCGAAACCTCTAAAGCTATCTATATATTTGGTTGTCCAAGTCCAATTATTCAACTGGTAAATTAATTGGAAAAGTTCTTCAAATCATTTTGTTGAGAGACCGCGGACTTACAGCATTCCACTCTATTTAACTTTTTTCCGGAAAAATTCTGAGAATTTACTACACATAAAGTTATCTATATTCAATCATTTAGTGGTTGCTCTACGAAGAAGATGTTGATACCAAGAAGAAAAGGGTTATGTAGCTCGTACTTATTTCAGATTTGTTGATATCAAACTATGGGGTCACTAGCAGAATTGCAGGCAATCAATTCTGCTAGTAACCTAATAGTTTGATATATCAATTAATCTGCAAAACGCGCTAATAAATGAAAGCTATCCATTGCACTTATGAAATTTTCTTATTTTAATACTAGTATAAGCCAGAGTCATTAATTTGGATTTCAAGAGCAAGCTAAACTATTCGCTGTAGGTATTAAGGAAATATAGTATCACGTGTGTAACATATATAGACAACGATGAGCACAACTGAAACCCTATATCTTAAAAAAAAAACTAAAAGACTAAATAATTAAAATTTAATTAAATATACATATGTAATATTAAGCAAGGCATTTTTTCTAAATATCTGGTACCCATATTGAAAAATTTAGCATATAGCTCTTCACCTAACATATACGATTCCATCGCATTTATAGATAAATTAGATGAGGAAGAAATGATTTGCTTTTATGCTTTTTCCATATTCACGAACATTACTGTCAACTTTGTTATCAAAACGATTGCCAATGTTTGGAGTTCATTTTCAACCAGTCCTCAGACAGACATACTACCGCGGAAAACGTGTATGGAAATCCTTAACTTCTGCTTAACCGAAGCAAATCTCCAATATTTGCGGACATTTTACACTCAACCATTACTATTTTTGTATAATGTGACGAACAACAAATTTACTTTCTGTAATAGTTGATAATCCTACAAAATTACAAACCTATAAGATATCTAGTGACATGAATATAAATTACACATCTAGGGAAATAAACTACTATCATTGATCGATTATACGAGTAAATTACATATTGCTGAAAATGGAGTCGAAAGTTTTGTTTCCCTCATCAGATGTGTATAAAATCTAATAATGTATTTATTGGGTTAAACATTGTAATAGACATATGTATGTATACAGGGTGTCCGGTAAGTCGACGTCAAGCCGGTACCGGGTGATAGACCAAATCAAAATAGTTACTAGAAAAAAATCTAAGTCATGTATTTTTCAAATTATAGACATTTCTTTTGTTTTCGAGAAAATGTACACCCTGTGATGGTTTTTTAGCTCCCGTTGCTACAAATTTCACTTGTTTTCATTTTTATTTTTCATATGTAATTCCGAATAGTGCTTATGTAACCTGTTGCTTTAAATTTTAAGTCAACTGTTTCAGCTTGGAAGAAAATGTCACATTTTGCGGAACAAGAATAGAAAATTAATATTTCACCCAACTTTAACTGACTGTAATGAAGAAAAAATGTACTACGCCAGTTTGGCAAGTAAGTTTAAAAGTTGAGGCATTAAATAAGTATTCTAAAATGTATAACACTTGCTACAATATTTCTTAGATTACGGAAAAAAACTTTTTTTCTTCAAGAAACCCAGTTCCGAAAAATTTCTTTTCACCTACTAAAAATGATTCTAGTGTACCCTAAACTTGCCGGAAGATGCTGTACCTTGGACATGTGTGTACCCTGGTCATTTTATTTTCCACGCGGACTGTAGCTACCACCTAAATAAACGCATTTTTATCCGATTTGATATATCAACAGATGACACTTAAGCTATTCTGGGAATTAGTTTGTCGGAGAAATGAGCAGTTATTGCGTTTTAAAGAAAAGTCGTGAAAAAAGTATATATTTTCCAGTGATAACCAATTGAAAGTGTTGGAGTACTATTCTTTCTATATCTTTGGACTCCAACTAAGGTTAAACTTGTTTATATGTACCATTAGAAATCGTTCATCATGTGGTGAATTGAGCACCTTAAAATATTTCGCAGGCAGTTTTGTTTCTTTTGCAAGGGGTATGTACCTTGGACACTTCAAACATTTTCCCCACGCACATGTAAAAAAAGCCATAGATCTGCCTTTAGTTAAAAAATAGATGAAAGATGTATATCTATAGAAATTTTTTGTTTAGTAACCTTTGCGAATATTGTAATTCTTGGTTGAATAAAGTGTGTTATGTAATTTAACTCTGTTGTTATACCATCTTTTCTACTTAGTAAATTGGAAATGTCCAAGGTACAAACCCCACTGTCCATGGTACAGTTGCATGTTGTACCTTGGACCAAAAAGAGGACCTTCATATTTCCTGAAATATATCCTGAAATATATCCTGAAATATGAATGTTTAACTGCATATTCGACTATTATTGGAAAGGTTATGGGTTAGACAATCTATAATAATCGGTTGCTTAAGATTTGTCCCATTAGTTTTGTCAAAAAAAAGACTATTTCAAAAAAGGTACAAAGGTACAGCACCTTCCCCTACCCTTTTTCTCAATTGGCAACTTCCACCAAAGCTTAATGAAATAAGCAGCTTCTAAAAAAAAAATGCCTTTATGCTTTTCTTTTTATAAGTAACAAAGCTTCGAACGCTTTCGTTTGTGTTAATGAATCAAGAATGCATATTGTAGGAAAAATATCCCTCTGTTTCTCTAAAACTGCCAATATTAGCAGTCGAAAATTATGTTGAAAACGTTGTCTTGTGCAATCAATTTTAGCAATTTGAAAAAATATTTACAACGATTTGTCACTGGTATACTGATATACTTTGCAAGATTGTTGAACCTTATCATCTCATTTCTTACAATTTCTGTTATGTAATAGTTTACTTAAACAAACGAGTATGACAATTTTTTACATTCCACTCCCACGATATACATACTTACATACCTACAGTGTCTTCGTCTTCTTCTTCTTCTTCTTCACATGTACACAGTATACACATATAACCCTTTAAGGTCTCCAAATTGCATTTACACACATACAACGATTCTTACTCTCTTAAAATTGTTATTCAAAGGCGAAGATAACAAGCATTTCAGATTATAGTTTCTGCAATTTTACTGCATCAAAACTTTGTTGAATATTTTGTTCAGTATTAAAACACTTAAATAAATATCGTTTTAAGGTCTCTACTACGTACCTACCTGCATGAGGCGAAGAGTGGCTAAGACCGAGGAAATATTTACTAGAAAAACTTTTGCGAAAAGAAAACCTTTTTAATTATGTTTTTATGTGCTTCAATTATTCATTTAATTTTATTCATACCTACTATAAATCTTTATAAAAAAACCGCTTAAAGATATAAGGTACCATAATTGTTATGAGACCTATGATAAAAATTGCCCCTTCGCCTTAATAGTTAGTTATCTTTCGACTCCTTTTTTCGTGGTAAACCCTTATCCATTATTTCACAATGTACATATGTTTATGAAATAAAAGTTTTCGATAACTTATCAATTCATCAAAGTTATTCTTCGATTTATTTTTATTGGTTATGGGATTCCATTATTTCGCAACTTCTTCTTTTTAGTTTTGAAATAAGAGTTGTCTATAACCATTTTAATTTTCTTGACTCAACTCTTATTTAAGAGAATTTGAGTACCGGATTCGTTTATAAAATGCACACATTTTTAAGATTCGTCAAACAGAATTTAGAATAAATTAAAATTGAGGGAACGTATAACCCATAAAATAAAAATAAAAATATATCTCATATTATTGATTAGAATTATAAAAATTGATTAAGAACTCTTATTGTACAACCAACATAATTAATTTAAGAGGTTATCCGTTAACCAATAAAAATAACTCGAAAAAAACTCTTATTTACTGGTAAAAATTAAAAAACAAAAATTAACCATTAAGGTGCAATTTTTATTTTTATGGTTATGCTATTTTATATTACGCCAAAAAGTTAAAGTTCACCTTAAGAAGATAAAATTAGTCCTATTCATTTAATCATGTTGTATTAGAAAAGCTTTCCCTAATGAAAGAAAATTTATTACAGATTCAGTACCATAGTATCGTATGACATGCAGTTTAAATAAATGTCTACAATTTGAAGCCTATTGTGATAGAAATAATTAAATATACTTTAAACAGTAAAAATTATTATTATTATACTAGGTACATATATGTGTAATAGTTTTTATAAAAACATTTGAATCTAAATAAGTATATGAATTTTTCGCCCCTGCTATAAAATTTGAAAGAAGAAAGTAGTTGAATAGTACCTACTCTAATTATTTGTTTAATAAAATATTTATTTTTCATGAAAATCTGCTTCTTTATTTTATATAATAATTAAAAACACTCACATAAATAAATTTCTTCTACTACCTAATTACATTTAAGAATGAATTTACTATACCATATGAAATATAAGTAAATGAGCTTTTCCTTTTATCATTATATACAAATTATGTATGTGTATATATGTATATTCTAGTATAGTAGCTTTTAAGCAGTTACAGGACATATCCTTTCCTTGCATATCCATTATCAGGTTGAAGATGAGGGGTTAGACTGTGCATGTTAATACAATAGCGTTACTTAAGATTTCCTTAAGCCGTGGGATGCATCAAATGAAGAAGTTTCATATTGATGAATGATACCATTTATGTCGTTATGACAGGATAGAAATATTTTGCTTACCCTGAAAGATGTTACCATTTTACGGATTTCCTTTAAGGTAGCAGTAAGTCCTCCATCTATTATGTAACTTCGCTCTCCAACTAGGTTGAGACACATTAATGCAATTTAAGCTATGTGATATAATATACTCGTTAAAATTACTTGATTTATCTATCAGTATTTGGTGATCCTCTTTCGTTCTAATGGGCAGTGGGGGTATCTAAAATATATGTATGTGGTTCCAAAATTTGTCGTTACTTTCATTCACTGTTTGAAATTTGGTAAGTAAGTTTATTTCTTCAAAAATTTTTCGATTAAACAAAAACATAAATAGATTATTTAAACTCTTTGTTTCTAGAGACAGATTTGGTTACATAATTGGATTTCTCTATAAATGTGGGTCTAACATTTTTGGCTATATGACACTCCTAGTTCTTCCGACTCAAGGAACGACTTTTTCGGCCCCGTCTAGCCACCCTCCACCTTAACACGACCCGGAAAAACAAAACATAATTTGCTAAACTGAAAAATTTGAATATTTCTTTTAAATATTCTGAATGCAGGGTGCAGCATTTATTTGTATCAATTTTCCCCGGTTCCCTAGTTTGTACATTTTTCGTGTGTGAGTTGGGTTTTTGCCAGTACTGATTAGAGTCGCATAAAATATCGTAGTCTTACGAAGTGAGTGAAAATAAATATGAGGGATTAAGGTCAATCTTCAAAAAATCGATTTGGTTTTTATTGCGAATTTCGAAAGTACAATATATCTTCAAAGAACTCTCTATTAATTTCATAAAGATCAGATCGTAATGCACGAAGATTCACAATTTCAAGTGAGACGGTCTTGAACAGGTATAAAAGCGGCAAACAGCGCTCGAATCTATTTTTAAATTCTGAGATATACATATGTGTTATTATACTCCATGCTACTTTTGAATTTGTAAAAAAAATTTGTAAGTTGATTTTGGAACAGCAGCTGCTTGAAAAACGCAGTCCATAACACTATGTAAGTACAAGAGAACGCTTTTTATCTTCATGTAAAATCCACTTAAATCTTTAAACGAATTTTCTCAAAACAACGTTTTTGAGGCGGTGTTCATAAATCTTGAAAACCGCTTATCCGATTGCTTTCAAATTTTGATCACTTATTAATATTTATAATAACATCATGGGTGGATGCAGGATCTTTTAATATGACGCATTTTTTTTTATAATAGAAAAATGAGCGAATCTATTCAGCGAAAAATAATAATAATTTTTGCACATCCGCCATTTTTAAAAAAATCAAAATTAGCCTAAACCCTTCGTCCACCCGGAAGCTAGTGCTGTTAACTAATTATATCATAAAAACCTTTAATTACAGATGATGTAGTCTCGAGAAGGTGTGAGCACCGCAAAACGTCTTTTTTTTCGACATCTTTGAGATCTCTTATAACTCGGCTACAAATCAATATTTTTTCTTGATTTTATTAATACTGGAACTTCTTCAACCGTCTGTTTTTTATTGAAGAAATACTGGTATGAGAATAAATAAACCCATCCGTCAAACCAAGAATCATAAAAAAGGCGATTTTTGTTGCCTCCTAATTGACCCTAACAGTTTCACTTTCAATTACAGTTAATGTAAAAGAAAATTAAATTTGTTACTTTTAGAGTTTATTGAACTGATTCCTCTAGCTAATTCAACAAATGATAGATACAAGAACGTTTATTAACTAAATTTATAATTTAAAAAGAAAGAACGTTTTAATTTGTCACGACTGCTACCTCCGGACTAACTGTTCAAATCTTCCTTCCCACAACTTATTCTATTTTTGCTGACGTTGTGTCTAGCAAAAATATGTTAATGATGTTTTTATATTTTTGAGCTCAAGTGTATGTACGTGAAAGTATTTGATTATGTAGGAATAAATATGGAAACTAAAATATATTTTGTATTCGCGAAGAATTTTCCCGTTAGAATGTAAAAAATGGAGATAGAACAATTAATGGCTTATTATATTATCGTGTGTAGCCACAAATTGAAGTAATTGAGTGCTTATATGGATTAGTTTTTGTACCATGTATATCAGGGTTTGTATCATCTTCAGAATTTAATATATCTATGCCTGTATCAATATTATCTGTAATGCCTAACCCCTTAAGAAAGGAGGAATTGAGTTTTAATTATTGGGTAGAAAATATTTTTATTTTCTTTCCTATTATTATGGAAGATAAAAGTGTTATCTCGAGCTCCTTAATGAGCCAGTTACTTATTTGTTACTTAAACAATAAAAATGACTTTTGCTCATTACTTCTTTTTTGAGGGATTCTAGAATTTCGGGGTTTGTATACAAAACAGTTTCTTTCACTTTCGAAAAAAAATATTATACTTTGAAGAGGTATAATTCTGGAAGTATGCAGGCTTCGGTTCCATAATATCGATTCTCTTTCGTTTGTTCTTTTGTTTTGGTTGCCAGTTTTGGTTGTGTTTTTGCTTTTAACTTGAATAATTAGAACAACAAATTTCGAAATCCAATATTCCGCGAGAGTAAACTGTAACAGCTCTGAGAGAGATATGGACATAGTCTAAAGTATAGGAGGGTTTCGAGTCAAGGTGGGTATTCTGCACTTTGCCTCATAATTCATCCATTGCAATGTACGAATATAAACAAAACTTGTCATACTGAGTTGAATGCATTAATTATGCTTTAAATATGGATGGCCTGCATTTCTTCATCGATATATATGTATACCTGCATATAACCAGATTTATTATAGAATCACTTACAGAATACTCCCGCTTGCACTCATTCTTTCAAAATATTTTCGGCTGTAAAGTCAAGCCCTGAGATGCTATTTTATGTCGAACTTTACGAATGTGGATGATATATTGTTCGATCCTCTGCTTTTCTCGTCTTGACAACTATGAATGTTTAATACGACACTGTTCTCATGTCTTCCGATCTTTTATCTTATCCTTTTTTCATGCTAGTCCAGGCATCATTGCGATTGCACTTACCTTGGATTTGTAATGTTAAAAAACGCAAAATATATGACAATTTATTAGAATTTTCAATTCAAGTCCGTCAGATTTGCTTGCAGGAAGGATGATTCCATAATTAATGGAAGACATGATGTTGATATTGAAGTAAACCAGGTTACACATATACAGTATAGAGGTAATACATAATTTTCACATCACTCTGTGATTAATTAGGTATATTAAATCAGTAAAATTCTAAAATCTGAACTATTTTTATATTAATCATAATGTCATACTTATCATTTATAATCATCGCAATTAAAACTGAACTCTTATTTTTATAGTAGCGATTTAA
The DNA here is from genome assembly GCA_963930735.1 of Dioctria linearis. Taxonomy (NCBI): domain Eukaryota; kingdom Metazoa; phylum Arthropoda; class Insecta; order Diptera; family Asilidae; genus Dioctria; species Dioctria linearis. The sequence continues at coordinate 180,011,908 of OZ005741.1, read as the reverse complement.
ATTATACTTATCGCACCCGATATAAGTACTTACAGGCCATATGAATTGAATAATATTAAGATTAATGTAAGGAAGTTTAAATTGAGTATTTATTAAAATCTTTAAGTAGTTTTGAGTAATACCTCTTTGAAGAAATTATATAGTGCCCGAAAACTAGAATAGATTATGTCATGTCGCATGATAACTAGTTGTGGGAGTTCAAAGTACTAATTTAGTTTTCTCACCTCAACAAAAGGCAGTCATTCATAATTTTTGTTTATTCTTACATTCTTCCTAAACTCTTCTTTATTAAATTTTCCCCGCCCTTTAAAGCGATACTCTCTACTATACTGCCCAAGGACTTGCAAAATAAATCGGCAACAGCAGCAAGTGGGGCTTGATAAATATTAGCCAAAAATCAGATTACCTATAATTTAGTTTTCATGGTCGTTTTATAAAACCCCAAATTACTTCCTCCTCCCTCTCGAAAGCTTCCGTTACTAAACATTTGGCTCAAGTAGATGGAAAGAAGAAAACCCTGAGAAGGCCAAATAATAACTTAGTCATGAATAGTCCAATGGTTTTATAACTCTTTTTGACCACCATCGTTCCTGAAAATTTCCGCTGTATTTCACAGTAGTCCCAGCTATTACGGACACGTTTGAAAGGAGCCATGAAACCCAGATGAAATCGTATTGTGCGTGCACCAAACGAATCATTCCTCCAGGCTATGTGAAATGATTGCAAAGCACGCAAAAGGGTTGATCCATACTAAACCGTTCAGTCCTGTCTACTTCCTAAATCTTATATGTGGGCCCCTTTGTTGTGCAGGCGTAATGCTCTTTTGTTGCTGAATATAATCTCAGCATCCATAGGATGGTTAATATATCAACCTACTTCACGATCTGGGGATAAGTTGGAAGGGGAAATCCTTTTGTTAAGTTGCAAGAACTCGCAATCGCTCTTGTGTATGACGTAAGCGGAAAATTTAATTGGACAAGGTCACGCGATTCTTGGTTTCATTCGGGTGCTATGGTTTGTGTTATATTTTCTGCGTGAAACACTAAACATATATTTCAGAGAAAACGTTCCATTTTTGAATTAATTTTTTTGTAATCAGGTGAAAGTATCCTGTACAAAATATGTTCGTTTCGTTATTATTAAAGAAAGGTTATGATATGTAAGGAGTGTAGTTGCATAGCAAGTTAAACAACATAAATAATATAGAAATCATTTAAATTTCAAAATGTTTCCGTGCTACGGTAGCAGCTGGAGTAAAATAAGAGGAAAATAAAATTACAGGAACTGAAGTTCAAATGGAAACATTTCATTGCTGTGGGTATTTACAAATTGCTTCATTATAGGTAAAAGCTGTTTTAGTAATAAAATAAAGGAAATATAAACATGGCTGGCACCAAGTGAAAGCAAAAATAGCATACACTTTATTCCTTCAACACAATATTCTTACTTTTAATAGATGTCGAAATCATCGACAATCTTATCAACGATTCCGACCTCGTGTCGTGAGAGCTAAAATGATTGACCATACTACCTTACGGAAAAATTGCTCGAGAAGTATTCATAACAGGGGCGGATCCAGCTAACCGGCGCTTTTGTGTTCCTCCTTAAAAGACCACTGAAAAAATATGCAATAGATCATTTGAATTATTCCTAACAAAATGATTCATTGCGGACTTTGCACTTTTTGTAAAAAACATAAAAATTTGTGGAACCGTTCAATTTGATACTTTTAACAAAGCAGCCCTTATGGCTAGCATCTTGGCCTTCGCTCCACTTTAGGTTGTGGCTGCTGAAGCCTACAGAGAGCACAGGAAGTGCTTATACCTGTAAAATTCGTTGAAATGCGCGTGGCGCGGTGTTTGAAGTAGGAGAGATCCTATTCGGGTAAAAGCGATGGAAGGTTTCTTTTAATTGAAAACAGCTGCCAAACGGTCTTTGATAAGTCTTTGATGTAAAGACGGCTTGTTGAAATTATACCGGCGGTCAAAACATACTGTTGAGAGCGTGGCTTTAGGTTCGCTCTTTAACCCTTGAAAGTTAACCTACGCCTTAGAGGCGCTCGGGTGAATAATATATTGCTGTCTCTTTTTCTCCGACGCGCGTATCCAGTTGTTCTTCTTAGCCATCTCAGTCGTCGGTCAATTCCGTCGCGAGACGACCGTGTCTATTGGATAAGTACTACAGTTTTGCAATTATGATGAGCTAATGCACTCGCGGGGCGTATGTTTACTTAATTGTTCCTATAAACAGACGACTTTTGATTTATGTTTGTTTTTTCTAGAGGTCTACTCATTTACTTTTAAATTTATGAAATAAAAAAATATAACATGCAATTGCATTTTATTTATACAGGTGTTTTACATTAAGTTCGCCTTTTGCAATTGGAATTCATCCTTTTGCAAATTAAATTCACTTAATTGCAAATGAAATTCACTTTATTGCAAATGTAATTCACCATTTTGCAAATGAAATTCACCATTTTGCAAATGAAATTCCCCCTTTTGCAAATGAAATTCACCCTTTTGGAAATAAGTACTTTTACATATATATTACATTTAAAAAAATACTAATATTAATTACATATAAAGAAATCAAAAATTTTTAATATTATTCATAATTACATACGGAGATAAACATATGTATGAAAACAAAAAAATTCAAAAATGTAGTATAACATGGTCTATAACGGTTCTCCTACAGCGGCAGCTGGTAACTTAACATACAGATTCATGTAATAATTATAAGCATTCGCTGACGTAATCGTCCCAACAGAGTTATTAATTACATCTACCAAATTTTCACGATTTAAAGGCTCAGCTAACAACGTTTCTATATCAACGGGGAATAGTATGCCATGAAGTAATTCAGCAGTCTACAGTCAACTCAAATATTTTCTGCAACTTTGTTAAGGAGTTATTTCAGAAATTGGAAGACGATAATCTGAGCGAAGTTTGGCTGATTTTGGACAACTTGTTGGTCAAACAAGGCATACTCTACTTTTTCTCCCACCATATTCTCCAATGCTTAACCCCATTGAAGAAGTATTTTCAAAAATAAATTTTAATGTAAGAAATTTGTTAGCTGATCCCTTAAATCGTGAAAATTTAGTAGATGTAATCAATAACGATTACCGAACGATTACGTCAGCAAATTCTCATAATTATTACATGAATCTGTATGTTAAGTTACCAGCTGCCGCTGTAGGAGAACCGTTATAGACCATGTTATACTACATTTTTGAATTTTTTTGTTTTCATACATATGTTCATCTCCATATGTAATTATGAATTATATTAACAAATTTTGATTTCTTTATATGTAATTAATATTAGTGTTTTTTTAAATGTAATATATATGTAAAAGTATTTGGTTTCCAAAAGGGTGAATATCATTTGCAAAAGGGGGAATTTCAAATGCAAAATGGTGAATTTCATTTGCAAAATGGTGAATTTCATTTGCAATAAAGTGAATTTAATTTTCAAAAGGATGAATACCAATTGCAAAAGAACGAACTTAATGTGAAAAACCTGTAAAATTAAACCTATTCTTTTAAAATAACAAAATACGTTTTTAGAAAAGATAACTAAATAGGATATATACTGTTACCTTTTTCTACTACTGGCCGAGCGTGTACCAGATTTGCGAAACAAGTTAGGTAACCCTTCTTAAGGTTCGCAGGAAGGTTGGCTGCCGTCGCTGCATATACGGCCGCTGTAATTGTAGAGTACGAATGTCTACTTGACAGCTGCTCTTATTGATTTCTTTTTGTAAATTGAATACGAGCTCGCGTATTAAATCCGATTATTTAATTCACCTAGTGCAAAAGTGGAGAATCGGTGATTTTGGCGCGCTTTGGATATACTCAGTGCAGTGTATCCAATTTCGTTATTATGTTGTGTTGTTGTGCCTGTTTTCCTCCGCGGCTCTATGGGCAGAAGTTTGTGTGGTCTTGTTTATGTTTGTGCGGTTTTTATGTTGAGTGTAACGTTGCGGAAGGACGACAACGGTGATTATTTAATTAGTGTAGTATAAAATTGTTACCTGCACGGAAGGTTAGGTTGTGCTGCTTATTGTATGTGCTTAGTTTGTGTGGTTATATTTAACGAGGAATATTGTAGGCGCAGTAAACTTTCCCCAGGAATGTTTCATTGAAACAGGTGAAGTGGCTCCTCTGGTCAGGGCTTCTCCGTGGGCTGGAATTATGTTCAGTTCTGGAGAATTTCTTCTCAGCGGGGCCGAAATCAACAAATCTGCAATTGTGGTGACGTTAAAGCAAAATTACACTAACTTTGCGATGTTTTCTTATATTTTTATTTGCGTTTAATCTTTGACAAAATTTCTGATATTCGTAACTAACTCTTCAGATGCTTAGTGCTTTTTCTAACAGCGCGTGGCTAGTTCTGACATTCTTTTCTTTCCGAAAAATTCCTCTTACGTACCTTGGTGTGTTTGGGTTTCACTATATTATCCAAAAGTCTCTATTGGTTTCCAATATCTTTATTTTACACTCTTAACTTGAACTTCCTTTTACAAAAACTTTTCTTTTTCAATAATTTCTACAATCGTTATAAACTTTTCTTTTTCTATTATTTCTTCTTTTCACATTAACTTTCCTCTTTTTTTTATCACTTAATTTTATTCTGTTGGCCGTCGAGACACCGAAACAACCTCGCGCAAGTTTTTTTCTTTTTTCGTAGTTTTTTAAAAAATCAACTCTACTTTATTTCACATTTTACTGCCGAACCGCCGCTAATCCAGTTTAAAATTCAACTCGGCTCTTGATCACTTTTGTCGCGATCAAGAGCCCTCGTTCAGGGTGGAAAATGCATAGTTGCATTTTTACCCTGAGAAAATTTTCATTTATTCTGGACTTGATTAAACAAGTCCAGAATATTTTTCGTTGGACGGAGGCTTGGAATTTGATACTTTTATAAACATCAGCCACCGTTACGACGATTGAAACTGCGCGCGCGTATACATACAATGTATTTTCGTGGCGCGCGGTTCTGAACGTGAAAGCTTTTTTTTTATATGTATGTACGTTCGTACATACATATTGTAATTTTTTACGACAAATCGTACTGAAGGTACGATTTGCCTTTTCTTTTATTTTTTAAATTAAATATTTGTACTGGCAAATTTTGCCTTCAGCAATAATAATAATTTTGTTTAAACTTTATGGAATGTGAAGGAAATTGCTGATGCAATTTTCTTCACTGATCGAGTAGATAAGCTAATCATGTTTTTAAGCATGAATAGCTTATTGAAAATTTATATGAATGAATTCTTTTAATTAAAATTTTTTTGTTACCCTTTTTCAGGTATGGTTTTAGATATATAACAATCCTTCCCCCGCAAAAAAGAGAGTTATTCTTTGGAGAGGAATAACTCTCGGGGGAAAGGGTTCGTTCCATTGAATATTTTTATTATTTTGGGACTCCTTATCTAGGGTTTTAGATTACATTTTGTTTTTGTTTTGATGTTGAATACTTTGTTGCGGTTATTTATTTCGGTGTACTGTTTGAAACAATCCGTCGCATTCGAGTGTAATCTTTAACCGTGGACACTTCGCGAAGTCGTTTTAAATTCTTTTCGTTTTTGTGCACTATCATAGGAAAGACAGGATGTTGATCACCATAAGGGTGGAGCATCAACCGCCATACTATAGCCCTTCCGGGATCACCTCGATGGCGTATGGGATCACCATTGTTCATGTGAACCCTTCGTGGCGCGGTCCCATTCGCCTGATGCTTTTGAGGCGGGGCATCGCCCTTTCACCGCCTGGAGCGCCCCGGCTGTGGCTGGGGCACATCACCGTACAATGATACCTCTATACCCGCATCGGGGGCAAGCTTGGATTGCTGCAGGTAAGGGCTACTGTCCGCTCCTAAGATATTTATTTTTTATTTACTTATTATCTTGTTTTCAGGAGGAACCCTCGACATCATTGGGGAGTGTGGATTATTCGCCTGTTGCCATCCCATATTTAGCCCGGCATTAACTGCTATTGTGCGACGCCTTACGCCCCCCCCCCCCCCCATTTCCCAAATTTTGGGAATTGTTTGTGTTGAATTATTTTCAGCAGGCGTTTACTTTGACCTTCGTATTTAAGCACTTTGTCACCTATTTGAACTTGACATGGTTGCGTTATTTCTAATATCCCTTGTCCTTCCAGTTTCGAGATTACAAAGTGATCTGAACATGTGATGTGTAGCACCATGGAGGTGATAAATGAAAATAGCCACGCATTTGGCTTGTTTACTTTGATCAGCATGTCTTTTTGTGGGATTTGTACTCTGGTCCTGCATTTGGGCACTTCATTTAAAGGGTTGTATAGCAATTTAATGGCACATTCGTTGGATGTTATCGCTTTGATTATAGGCGTGGTCAGCCGGCCTACATAGTGTTTTCTTCCAAATTACTTGTTATTTTCTTGAAACTTTTCATGTCTTCGCCTTTTAATAAGAGAAATTCCTGAGTTTTTGCGCTACTGGCTATGTATGAATAACCAGGGTCCGGAATTAATGAATAATTTGCTGACTTGGGCAGAGGATAGCACTGAATCTGTTGTAGCCTCATTTTTGGCAGATTAAAAATTGGGAGAGTAATTCTCACCACCAATTTGTTTTGCATAAGGAGTGACTGAGCTCCTGCTGTCTGATATAGAACAGATAGACAATTTTGGTTATTTGGGCAATTCGAGGTCGTCTTGCGGTATATCTCCAGCAGATTTTTGGGAGACATTAGGAGTGGATGAATATGATTTGTTCTACTAGCCATTATTATATTCAGGAGGGCTTGTTGTCGCTATTCGACTTCGATGATTTGGAGCAATAAGCTTGATATAATCTCTTGTCATAGTTGCCTCCTGGTTAAATCATCGGCCACATGGTGGAGATCGTTTATCTGGTGTGCTATTTATTGTTGTCTGTCTATTAACATAGCCAGCGGTTTTTGAATCTTTTCCAAGGTAGTTTCTACAACACTAATTTGTTGTTTCTCTAGCTCGGCTAGGGCTTGTGTATTCGATTCAAGTTCTTCTAACCTGTTGTAAATTTCTTTCTCGTTATTGCTGTCCATAGTGCCAAACAAATAGTGCATGGCATTGCCTATTCCATCAAATAGCGATCTGGCCTTGCGTTTTCCTGGTACTAGTTCCTTTATAGTTTCCGTGCGGTTTCGTACGCTGTCTATTATAGCGTGTATGTGTAGTTGCTGCACGTTACACAGGTCTTCTGGGTTTGTTATATTTATGCAGAGTTTATGCACTAAGTGCTCTGCATATTCTGCTAGCTTCATCTGGGTATCTAACTCATCCAAGTCTATCTCGGTGAGGACATTCCAGGTGTCATGATATAACATGAGATTTCCTCGAAAAATATACCCGAGCCATTTAGCGGGGTCATTACATAAGGTTTGTCAGCGATTGCTCCAGTTGTGTACTGGATGAAGAGGGCAACTATGATGCATTTTAGCGCCATTTCTGTGCACAATTCGGAAGAAGAAAACAATCTTTAAGTTTATTTGTACTTGCATTGTGCCGTTTTAAACTGGGCAGTGGAGTGACTCCACCGCAAACGTTTATGGGGAGGTATTGAAATGAGGTTTAATGGACACTGTACTAGGAATTTCAAGTCAACCTGGTTCCTTTTTGTTCAACATACTTTTACTCGAAATATGGTTTTAAGCGATTATTACGTACCGTTATGATACATTTACCAATTTTGATGGTGGTATTCACATCACTTGGTATTGCGATTAACTGATAAGGTCCTACCCAGATTTGAGAAAGCTTATGTTTTCTGCTTTCATACTTGATGAGGACTTTGTCTCCTACATGGAAAGTTAGGGGCCGTACTGTCTTATCGTAGTACCCCTTTGAGCGCTGTTTACTTGCCAAAAAGTTCTTTCGTGCAGTGGCATATGATTTTTGGAGCTTATACTTCAATATGTGATAGTAGCTCTCATGATTGTAAACGGGTTCGGGATCCCGTTTTAAATTTGATGGGACATTCGCTGTGAAGCCGTATATGCAGTCCATTGGGGAAAGTTTAGTACCCTCGTGTACACTATTGTTGTACACGAATGCAGGTTCGTAGGTATTGGTCCCATGTTTTGGGATTTTCATCTACGATTGTTCGCAGGTATTCTATTAGGGGTCTATGTGCACGCTCTAGTGCTCCATTAGACTGTCGGTGGTATGCTGAAGTCTGTAACTTCTTTACCTTTAGAAGCTTACATACACTTTTGAATAATTCACTCAGGAAATTTGTTCCCTGATCGGTGAGTATTCTTTTGGGTATGCGATAGCGCGTAACGATTTCATCAAAGAAAACTTGCGCTACTGTGACTGCTTCTGCATTAAGTATTGCATACCAGTCGACAAATTTTGTTAAATTATCTTGGAAGGTCAAGATATATTTGTTACCTGATGTGGTCTCTTCTAATGGACCTACAATATCGAGGTAAACTTTGTCGAACTGTTGTTCTGCGATGTCCGTAATAACCATCGGCATTTTATATTGTGGAGATGCTTTCATCGTCTGGCACTTCGGGCATTTTTTAATGTATTTTTTGATGTCGCTAAGCATGTGTCTCCACCAATACTTGCGTCTTATGCGTTTGTAAGTTTTTATGACACCTTGATGGCCACCGAATGGAGAATCGTGATAATCTTTTAAGATTGTTTGGATCTCCGTGGGGCTCGTAATAACTTCGGGTGTCTTTCCAGTACTTTCTTTTTGCTCAAGCGATGCTGGGTTTAGTGTTTCCGCCTCTGTGAGTTGCATTTCGTTTTGGTCCGCTTTCGTGTGCTCTTCTGTCTCCACACTGGAGCTATTTATTGTCTCTTGAGCCTTTTGCTTCTGAGCTCGAGTCACGACGAAACAATGATCGCATTTCTTCTTTTTCTTATTATTTGTGGAATTGTCTTCCTCCACATCTGAGTCCATCGTGTGGTGGACTAGGGCTTTTACCGTTAAGGTATTGCCTAAACTGCCTTCTTTTAATGCCTGAGGGATGCGACTTAGTGCATCTGCATTAGTGTTGTACTTCACGGGTTTGTATTCGATGTTGTAATCGAATTCAGATAATTTGTGGTGAAATCTCACCAAACGGGAAGTAGGGTCTTTCACATTGCAGACACCTTTGAGAGGTTTATGGTCAGTATGGACCGTGAATTTCCGGCCTTGAAGATAGCACCTGAAATTCTTGTTAGCCCAGATAATAGCCCATAACTCTTTCTCTACAGTAGAGTAATTTCTTTCGGCTTTGTTTAATGTGCGGCTTGCATAGGCAATGGGCTGGTCCTTTCCGACTTCTCCTTGAGAAAGAACAGCTCCTAGAGCCTCGTTACTTGCGTCCGTGGTGAGATTAAGAGATTTTGTGAAGTCGGGATAACTCAAAAGTGGTGGAGAAATTAAAGCATTTTTTATGCTTTGAAATGCTTCCTGGTATTTCTCTGTCCAAGTGAATTTTACATCCTTTCGGAGTAAATTTGTGATTGGACGTACAATTTTGGAGAAGTCTGGAATGAATTTCCTGTAGTAATTGGCAAGTCCTAAAAATGACTGGACTTGACTTACTGTTCTGGGAACAGGAAATGTTTGGACGCAGGCCGTCTTACTTGGGTCTGGTAGGGCTCCTTCGCTAGAACACTTATGTCCTAGGTAAACAACTTCTCTTCGTAGAAACTGGCACTTCTCTGGCTGCAGTTTTAAGTTTTTCTCTCTCAACTTATTGAAGACTTTCCTCAACTTTTCGTTGTGGTCATGTAATTTTATACCATAGATGACGATGTCATCTAGGTAAAGGAAACATTCGAGGCCTTGTAGGCCGGTTAGTATGAAATTCATTAGGCGTTGAAATGTGGCGGGGGCTCCTTTGAGCCCGAATGGCATACGCTTGAACTCGTAGTGCCCATAGCTTGTGCTGAAAGCAGTTTCATGTTGATTTTTTTTGTCGAGAAGGACTTGGTGATAGCCGTTGGCCAAATCGAGTGTGGTGAAATAACTTGCGTGACCTAGTTGGTCAAGAATATCCTCGATTCGGGGTAGCGGGAATGCGTCTCCAATTCTCTTTTCGTTTAATTTCCGAAAGTCGACAACGACGCGCCACCTTTTTTCACCGTCAGGTCCCGCTTTCTTGGGGACAACTATTAGAGGTGAATTCCAAGGGCTTTTACTAGACTGGACTATCCCGCTGTCTAGCATTTCTTTTAGCTGCTCGTTAATGACTTTCCGCTGTGTTTCAGGTAAGTGGTACATTTTTTGATTGATTGGTGCTTGATCTTGCACCAATGGAATATTATGCGTTATCGCATTTGTATAGGTGAGTTTGTCACCTTTGAGGAAAAAGATATCGTTATACTCTTCACAGAGTTCTGATATCGAATTTTTTTTCTTCCGCGGTCAAATTAGGGTCTAGGCTGAGTTCCTGCTCTATCCTGGGTATACGCGGGTATTGCTTTATGTCGTCCGGAAACTTATAGTCCGGGTATAGATATCGTACATGTTTTAATATTGCCGTTTTGTCGGCTGAACCTTGGTTTTACTTACTCTTCCTTTTAAGTTTTTGACCTGTAAATAGATGAGGCTTTTGTGATTCCTTTTGAGGCTTTATTTCCTTATTTTTGGCACGTTGCAGGATATTTGCTTCCTGCTTGGGTGACGGCTGAGTTTATTACACCTGTGTGGTTTTTGCCTTAGGTTGTGTGATATACTTATGCGCGTCAATGATATTGCTTTTTGGCCATGTAGATTTTTTTGTGTTATGTGACGGTGGAGTAATATACACCTTTAATATAGGCTTTAGTGGCTCGCTACCGTTCTTATATGGCCGTTGTTTGTTTAATAGTGATTTATGCCAAGGGATTTCGGACGGAAGAGTTACATGCACCTTTTTGGCAGACTTTAGACACTCAGTACCGTCTCTTGTGTTGTTTGATATTGCCTCTAAATTTGGTAGTGGAGTGTGTGCTTAGTTGTGGTCTTTTGTGTGTGTTACTGGGACTATGGTGTAGTCGTTTATTGGGTATAGCTGTAACTTTAAGCTATGTATGACTACTTGATGACTGTTAGGGTTGAGAATACTAACCAACACTAATCTTTTTCCAGATGACAGCAAACTGTTTGCCAAGAAGACTCCATCGCTTATCTCTTGTGATAAACAGAGCATTTCTTCTTGAGTTTGTAACGGGACTGGGGCAAAAATTTGAGAGCGCGCAGGTATGCAGATTGGTTCCTTAAAGGTAACCAAATGCTGCCTGATTTCGTCGGACTCTTGTTCGCCCAGACAGCTTTTCTCACATTCATTGAGTTCTTTTGGAGCTTGGCAGCCAGCTTTTCTCGTTTGAGAAGCCTTGAAGACACTGCAGGTGGATAGTTCAGCCTGTTTAGACTCTACCTGTTCTGCAAGTGTTCTTACTTCGACTGCTTTTTCAGAATGTAGCTTGTCCGTTTCAAACATCAATGGCAAAGCAAATTCATCTGGATTAGTCTCCGTGCGAGGAAACCTTAGTGCCTTATTAGGACCCTCAACGTTACAGTTTTGTGCTAGGAAATCATTTCCAAGAAGTCCATCATCGGAAAGGCCAGGCAAGTTCTTTACGACTTGAAACTTGAAGGGAATTTTGTTTTTGAAAACGAAGTTTCCCTGGCAATTTCCCAGCGTCTTTCCGGTACCAAATGGGGTCTGAAGTGTACATGCCTCATTGTGGTTAATTTCTTTGAGATCTTTTAATGACCTTTTCTTTATTATACTTACCTCAGCGCCTCTGTCTACTACTAGTTTAGTTTGGCCATTCAGGCCTATGTCTAAGGGAAGTTTTACTGTAGCGACACTGGAATCGGGCTGCTGAGGGGACCTTATTTTATTAGATGGGAGTTTTATAGTCGAGCCGGGGAGTTTTGGGTGGACTGTACGTCGTTTCCCTTACTCCGGGCCTCCCATTTACGTTTTTGTTGGCAGTTGTTTACTGCATGTCCAGAACGACCACAACATTCCCACTTTTTACGCACGTAGTAGACTCTTGAGTTGTTGGTACCTTGTGGGTCTCTTGGTCGTTGATTTGCTAGTCCACTATTGTTGTGTGGTCTCTGGAAACTATTGTTGTTTCTTCTGCAGTCACGAACGTCATGGTTATACATTTTACAGTTCACACAATAAGGCGTATTTTTCCTTTTGAGGCAATCAGCATATGTGTGGCCTCTTAGATTACAAAAACTACAACTGATTTTATTTAAATAATTATTTTTATTTGGTACATTATAATTCTTATTAGGAGATCTTGGCTCCTGTTTGATGTATGCTGTGCCGGCCTGTGTGAACTGTGACGTTGGTATGTGACTGCTTGGGTTAATGGGCATATTGTTTTGCCGGGGATCCTGTGGGTAGGATATTATGCCAGGATTATATACGCTTTAATTTACTAGAGTACTATTTTGAGTTAAATGTGCGTTATTTGGTAAACTGGTACAGGCAGAATTTGGCACTGTATTCTGCATCATATTTGTTTGGAATTGTCCTGGAAGTTGCAGGAATAGAGCACTTTGCTGGAGACGCTCAATGTCAAGTGCTCTTTGTACGAGGTCATCCACCGTGCCGTCTGTCATGGTCAGAAGGTATTGACACATATACGGGTTATTGACTCCTGTTTTTAGTGCGTTTTTCGCGAAATCTTCCAGCTGCGTTTTACCAGCTGGTGCTGCTATGGCTCCGTATTTGGATCCTGCTGCTTCATTTCAGAGTGCCAGCATTTGTTTTGCTCGTGCCGTGAAGGCTGTGAGGGTTTCCAAAGGGTACTGCCTGGTGGTGATTAATTTATTTACCAGTTCCTGGTAAGTTTCCCTAGGCAGGTATGTGCGATTTAGCCGTTCTTCCACCTCTTTGAATGTAGTAGGCATATTTGAGGCGAAAATGTGGTAAGCTTCGCCTCGAAGTCTGGTGGGGAAGATTTGTAGGAAAGCTGTTAACTCTTCCACCGAAATGCACTGAAGCACTTGTCTGCAGCATCCTAGGAAAGTTTGGAGCTCAAGACTCAATTTTGGGTGTTGTTCTCCCGAAAATAATGGAACGAGCTGGTCAGTTAGTTTTGCGATTTTTGCGTAATCTGCCATGTTTAAATTGGAGATTCTGAAACTAGAATTTGGAACTTTTGGGGAGCTGGTTTCTTCTATGCTGGTTTCCAGAAGGGAGTCGCCCAGCCAATTCAAAAGGCTTTCACTCACGGTGGAATCACTGACAATGTCTTCAATGGCACCTTCTCTTAATTCTACACTATTATTTATAATTTCTCTTTCGAGAGAGTGCGAGAGTTTCCTAAACTGCTTTAAGGTTTCTTTAAATTTTTCCGTACTTTCTTTGAATTGCGCGATTTGCTCAAGCCGCCGTTCACGGGACTTTATGAGCTGTTTATCGATAGAATCGCACTGTATAAGAGAAAGTTCGGAGGAGTCTCGCACTTTCCCCTCTATATATTTTAAAGAATTTTCTAAATTTAAATTAGAAGATCTTAATTGTTGTGTAGCTGTAAGGATTGTCCCACTCCTGAGTGTTAGCCCTTTTACTGTTGATATTGTTGGGGGTGTTTGCACTCCACCCTCCGTTGCGGATGTTGCTCCCTCGTTGCCTCCTTCGTACCGGTACGGATCTTCCTGTGCGTCGCCCGGTGAGGAAGATTGTTGTGGAGTTGGTGGAATTGGTGAGATTTCCTGCGGCGTCTCCTGGTGGAAGCTTTCTTCGCTCATGGACCACCGTATGTAAATTTGCAGCTAGGGGGGCTTCTGCCGTCTTAATTCCCTTGGTTCAAATTGAGAGGGGGGTTTATTGCCTTCTTCGAGGTCCCTCTCAATTCAGGATCGCTGGTTTTTTCGGTTGAAGTTCTTTTGCTGCCTACTTAAATTCCCCTGGATAAAAGCTGAAAGGGGGGAGCGTTGCCTACTTCCAAGTCCTTTTCAGCTCCGGATCGCAGATTGGAGTGTATCTGATCTTCCTTCAAGTTTCGCGTTGGAATTTTCGGCTATGGACGTCTTTTGTTCCTGGGCTGGGATGAAGCCCACTATCGTCCCACGTTGGCACTTGGTGCTTTGATGAGGGGGTGGCTGCGTGTTTTTCAAACAGAGGCAGTTAAAGCTGTCCGACCCCGAGCGCTGGGAGCCGACAAGATCGAAATACTCCTGAAGCCAGACTCAACTTCAGGCGGAGGGTAGGGTGTCTTGCCCAGTATTCGATCCCGTACTTAACTCCTTTTTGATTCGTAGGATATAGGATTTTTGAGCGCTTAAACTTTGTGTGCTTAAAGTAGGCATCCTCTATCCTACCGGCAGCGCCAATTTTGTCACGTACCTTGGTGGGATTGCGTTTCACTATATTATCCAAAAGTCTCTATTGGGTTCCAATATCTTTATTTTACACACTTAACTTGAACTTCCTTTTACAAAAACTTTTCTTTTTCAATAATTTCTACAATCGTTCTAAACTTTTCTTTTTCTATTATTTCGTCTTTTCACATTAACTTTCCTCTTTTTTTTTAATCACTTATATTTATTCTGTTGGCCGTCGAGACACCGAAACAACCTCGCGCAAGTTTTTTCTTTTTTCAAAGCAACAACTCTCTTCGTAGTTTTTTAAAAAATCAACTCTACTTTATTTCACATTTTACTGCCGAACCGCCGCTAATCCAGTTTAAAATTCAACTCGGCTCTTGATCACTTTTGTCGCGATCAAGAGCCCTCGTTCAGGGTGGAAAATGCATAGTTGCATTTTTACCCTGAGAAAATTTTCATTCATTCTGGATTTGATTAAACAAGTCCAGAAAATTTTTCGTTGGACGGAGGCTTGGAATTTGATGCTTTTATAAACATCAGCCACCGTTACGACGATTGAAACTGCGCGCGCGTATACATACAATGTATTTTCGTGGCGCGCGGTTCTGAGCGTGAAAGCTTTTTTTTTTATATGTATGTACGTTCGTACATACATATTGTAATTTTTTACGACAAATCGTACTGAAGGTACGATTTGTCTTTTCTTTTATTTTTTAAATTAAATATTTCTAATCTAACGAAACGACATCTAGTATAATAATTTATTTATTTATCTTTTTTAATAATAATTACTAATTTTTTTTAAATTTGGAAGTTCATGCTTAAGTATAACTACAAAAATTTCGCTGACTAGTGCTGGTTGTTGCTTTCTATTAAAAATCTTACAAATTATATTTCTAGGTTATGTGCAAAGATTGTTCACAATTTTTATCTATAATTTCCTATTTTCTTAATTATTACTTTCTTTTCAGGACCAAGAAAGCCAGTGGAGCTATTGGGGTACAGCAGCGTCACGGGAATATGGTTTCTTAGTGTACATAGGTCGGCTTCTTCGAGTGGGTAGCCTATCACCTGGCCCGGTGTTGAGACTTCATCTCCAGGAACAGGTAAGACCGAGATTGTTGGTAGAAGGGGTGTTTGTAGAGTGGTGTCGTGTGTTGTGATGCTTTTTGAATTGTTTTTATTCAAAGTTCTAAGGCTTCTTTCCGATTTTAGCGGAGGAAATGGGAAAAGCCTCCCATGCATTTATATTCCGGATTATGGACTGGTATACGCATAAAGCCGGCACGGTGGGATTGTGTGCTGGTGTTGATGGAACAACGGCGGATTTCCAAATGCCTTGCAGGTATGTTAATTTGTTACAATCTCCCTCCTTCGAAGCTTGAAGCTCCGGCCAAGCTAGCTATACCTGCAATGAAGAGCGAAAAGAAGTGTATAAGTAGTGCATCCCCTCTGATTGGCCTAGTGCGTTCGCGGAGCGCTTATATTTATCTGTCGTAGTCACGCCGCGGCGCGAGTTTTTTGTCATGCGATTTGTTCATTTCGTTCACGATAAGGCGCTAGTCTGTCGATGTGTACAGTCCGATACTTTCCTCCGCGACACTTCTTGATTTTGTATTCGACCTCGGTAACTGGCTAGACGATCTTATAAGGCCCGTTCCAATCTCGCTGTAGTTTCGGGCATCGACCAACGGCGAGTTGGTCTGTTTTATATACACGTGCGCGGGAACGTAGAACGTAATAGTTTTTCATTCGACGACTCGCGATATTGAGAGCTATACGATTGTGCTCACGTACCTCGTTCAATGTAGCGATGAGGTTATCCAAGTATTTGCTGGCTGTTTCTGTAACTGTTGGTGGGCTTCCTATGACCATCTCCAAAGGTAAGCGTAGCTCTCTCCCAAAAAGCAATCGAGCGGGAGTTTGTTTGGTGCTGTCCTGTGCTGGCTCTGTACGACAGAAGTAAGAAGGGAATGAATTGTTCCCAGTCTTGTTGGTGTAGGTCAACGAATTTGGCGAGGTAGTCGAGTATTTTCCGATTAAAGCGTTCCACGATGCCGTCGGACTGTGGATGAAGAGCAGTGGTGCGTGTTTTATCGAATCAAAATCGCCTAAGTACTTCTCGGAAGATGGCACTTTCGAAGTTTCGACCTTGGTCGGAATGAAGTTGAAGCGGTGCCCCAAATCTGCTAAAGACCGCGGAACTCAAAGCATCTGCTACCGTTTAGACCGTCTGATCCGGGTTGGCAATTGCTTCGCGTCACTTGGTGAAGTAGTCCATGCAAACGACTAAAAAGCTTGTTCCGTTCAGTGCGAGGAAGCGGTCCCAAAATGTCTACTGCTACGCGCTCAAATGGTGCGACCAGGTTACAAATCTGGAGCGGGGCTTTCGATCTTGGTGCTGGACCTTTTCGCGACTGGCATTGCAGGCATCCGTCACACCAGTCCCTAACATCCTTGGAACAACCAATCCAATAGTACCTCTGTCGCAATTTACGAAAAACCCGAAATGTCCGCCAGATGGGGAATCATAAAACTGGGTAAGCACAAGCTTCCGCAGGGTTGGAGGCACCAAAATTTGCTGTAAAACCGTAACCCCTTGTTGAAACAGCTTCAAAATTACGTCATTATGCAGGCGCAAGACGGACCACATGGACCAATAAGCTTCAATTTCGGGCGCACAATCCTTAATGGTTTCTTTCTCCCGTCGCTGGCCTGGCTGAAGCCATTCTCGCAGACATCGAAGAGTAGGATCTCGCAACTGAAGCACGGGCGGCCGGACAAAGCGAGACAGAGCGATGAACCATCTCAAATTCGTAGGACTGCATCCGTTCTATCCAGCGCGCCACTTGGCCTTCCGGGGAGCGAAAATTTATTAACCTCCTTAGGGAAGCATGGTCGGTACGGATAGTAAATTTCTTCCCCAGCAGATATGGTTGAAAGTGTGCGCATGCCTTGACAATGGCGACCAATTCTTTTCTAGGATCGCAGTAATTTCGCTCTGTCCGACTGAAGGTCTTACTGTAATATTCAACCACGTGTTCAACACCATCTTTCACCTGCGACAAGATAGCACCCCAGGCGTGTTGGCTCGCATCGGTATCTAAAAGGAACGGCAGTTCCTCATCAGGGTGTGCCAATACAGGTGCGGTGGATAACCTCTCCTTTAGGGTTAGAAATGCCTCATCACAAGTATTTGACCAGTAAAGCTTGCATCCTTTCTCGGTTAACTCCGTTAGGGGCTTTGCGATGGCAGAAAATTTACACACGAACCATCAGTAGTATGCACACAATCCGAGAAATGATTGGACGTCTTTCTTACTTGCGGGAATAGGCCAATTTCGCACCGCAGCTGTTTTGTCAGGGTCTGTTGGCACTCCTTGAGCACTCACGATATGTCCCAGAAATTTGACGTCTCGCTGACATAGTTGGCATTTCTTTGGCGAGCCTTATCCGAGTCAAAACGAAGCGTAAGTTCGCTACCATAATTTGGAAGGTTGCGCCGTGAACTATGACATCGCCCAGATAGACCAAACAGGCTTGAGGTGGTATACCTTGCAGCACTACTTCCATAAGCCGCCGAAAAGTAGCCGTTTGTTAGTCCGAACGGCTTCACCGAAAATTCCCACAAGCCACTACCAGTAGAAAATGCTGTCTTCTCTTGATCGTGTTTTTCTACTTCCACCTGTCAATATCCTGACTTTAGATCCAGTGTAGAGAACCACTTGGACCCCGCTAGAGCATCAAGTGTCAGGTCGATGCGAGTAAGTGGGTAGGAGTCCCTTTTCATGACCTCTTTTAGCCTCCGGTAGTCTACGCAGAAACGTGTGGATCCGTCTTTCTTTTTCACCAATACTACCTGGGATGCCCAAGGACTGCTTGATGGGTGGATAATGCCTTGGACTTTCATTTCTCATACCAGGTCTTCAGCTTCGGCGCGCTTTGCAAAGGGTAGACGTCTTGGGTGTTGATTAATAGACCTAGTGTTACCTACGTCGACAGTATGCCTTAATATAAACGTTCGGCCTAGATCATTATCGGATTGTGCGAAAACATCATGGTGTTCGTGAGGTAAATCTTGCAGCACGTCTCGGTGCTGACTATCAAGGTGAAGAGTTGTTTGAGCCAGTATCATGTGTAGTTCTGATTGTAAATCTTTGGGTTCAGATACTATTTCAACGACATCCGAATTCTTCATAGCGTTAGTCAAAATAGTGTTCTCCTTGAGGTTGACTGATTGCTCGCCCAAATTTGTTATTCGAGCTAGTACTTCCTCACTTTGTGTGGTATAAATAGCCGGAACAATCCAAAGTTCCTGTGGCATATTCCTTGAAGTCAGCAGTACAGTCTGCTGGTCACCGAATAGAGGGTTAGAAAACATAACAAAACATGTCGACCTTGCGGGAATCGTGCAGTCACTCATCGCCCTTGCAAAAATGGCTCCTTCTTCCTCTGGAACATTTATGGCTTGGTAGGAAATCCATGCCGATGATGCAGTCGTCAAAGATATCGGACACGTAGAATGTGTGGGTGGTGGAAAAGTCCTGTATTCGGACTGCTAAGTGTACCATTCCCTTAACTTGACTTGTTTCCCCTGTAACGGCTCGGAGGTGGGTTGTACATGGCCCGATAGGCGGATATCGTTGCATTCGTCGCAATACGCGTCCATGTATAATTCAGTGAGTTGCTCCCGTATCAACAATCATGCTGCAGGATATGTCCTCTATTTGGCCTGTCGCTTTAATTGTGTTACAAATGGTGGCTTGGCTCACTGTGATAACCGGGGCACAGGTAGGGTTGGGGTGGAGAGCGGTGTGGGCCATTCTGCAACGAAATGAATGGAGTTGTTGATTTCACAGCTGTGTGTGTTCTTTTTTGGCGTTTTATTGGTATTTAGTGGGTTAGTGTTGCTACTGACAGTGGGTGTTCTAGATGTAGTGCGTGTGGAATTTCTGAAGTTTGGGTTCAACTTTGTCTTCATTTTTGGTGAAGGGTCTATATCTGGTGTGGTATATGTGTTGTAGAATCCGATGTTGGCAGTGTTTGGAGCATTTAGTTGGTGCGCTGGTCTCTGCTCCCTTTAGATTAGATTAGATTTGTAAAGGGGTGTATAGGCGTTAGCCTCGCAGTGACTGCGACCTGAAAGATCTATTGTGAGTCCCCGTTGAATTTGCTCCATTTATAGGTTTAGACTGTTAATAAAGTCTAGAACGATTCTGGGCTTGAGGTTCCATACGTAACTTGGTGGAGGAAAAGCATGTTCAAGGTGGAGTAATCTCCGCTTGGCCAATGCTTCGCAGTTGCAGAGTAGGTGCTCCGCGGTTTCGTGAGCATCCTGACAGAAGCGGCAGGATGAAGTCTCAGCCAAACCCAACTTGTTTAGGTCATACCCCAAGGGGCAATGGCCTGAGAAGAGCTCAGTGATCATTTTGAGCTCTGTTCTTCTAAGGAGTAGGAGTTCTTTTGTTTTTCCGCCAGAGGTGTCGATAAACTTTTTTGCCTGACGAAGTTCTTGTAGCCTTTCCCAATGCAGGGATTTTTGTTTATTCTCCCAGTTATTTAGGGTACCTTTGAGGTAACACTTTGAAGTGCCACAAAATGGCTCTGGTCCGTCAACTGAGTTTCCGCTCCGCTTTTGGCTAGGCCATCCGCAATTTCATTGCCTTTGTGGCCCTCATGTCCAGGTGCCCACATGAGGATAACTTTGTTTCTCCTTGATAGATTTTTGAGGGTTTGTAGACATTCCCAGACTATCCCTGACTTGACAGTGTAGGACTTTAAGGCCTTGAGGGCAGCTTGACTGTCCGAGAGGATATTAATGGTTGAGCCATTTATGGCTCTTTTAATGCAGGTATTGGCACATTTTTCAATGGCTAGTACCTCGGCTTGGAATACGGTAGGGGTTGAGCCTAGAGCCTTTGATATATGGCATATACACCCAATCCGAACCCACTGTTTGTTTTTGAGCCTTCTGTATACCACACCATCGATCCTTGTTGGAAGGACGGTTTAGTGGAGCGCCATTTTTGTCGGCCTCCAAGAACCACTTGGAATGGTCTTACAAAATCCACTCTGGGGGTGATTATATCAGATATTGTTGTCACTTGCTCGAAGCATAGCTCTTTTAAGATACTTAAATGACCAACCAGATCGCCTGGCTTTAACTGTTTCTCCGTTTGTACTCTAATAGCACTGGAGATCACTTTCTTTTTCACCTGCAAATGCAGGGGTGCAAGGTTTAATAATGCTTCCATGGCTGCTGTAGGACAGGTTCTCATGGCACCAGTTATTCCTAGACAGGCAAGCCGCTGGGTTTTATGAAGCAGAGCCTCAGCCATCTTTTGATTAGTTTTTGGCCACCATGCGAGGGCCGCATTGGTGACCATGGGTCTAACAACCGTGGTGTACGTCCAGTACATCATTTTTGGCTTCAGACCCCATGTTCCGCCAATGAAGCGACGACACGTGTAGAGAGATCGCAGCGCTCTATCCGTCACTCTGGACAGATGCGAATTCCAGGTAAGTTTCTTATCTAGGGTTATCCCCAGATATTTGATTTCGTTTGAAAATATCAATTCCGTATTATCAAGAAGAGGAGCCGTTAGTGAAAGCTTCGAACTTCTTGTGAACGGAACGATAACCGTTTTGTTGGGGTTTATGCTAAGGCATTTGTTTAAACACCACGTGCGGACTTTGGAGAGCAGTTCCCTAGAGATGTGGTTTTCCTCCTGCTTCTAAGCATGGAGTCTATCCAGTTTACCGTGGAGGGCTCAAAGCCTTTATCCTCGGCAGCTGATTTAATTGCATCGAAGGAGGTATTATCGAAGGCTCCTTCTATGTCCGCAAATGCACATAAAGCCACCTCTTTTGCTTCGAGCGCTTTTTCGAGGTCTTTGACTAGTGTGTGAATGGCAGTCTAAGTAGACTTGCAAGCTTGATAAGCGAACTGCTTAGAATGAAGTGTAGGTCTAGAATTTTTCCATGGACTTAAGCAAGAATGAAGAGAGGCTGATGGGTCGGAACGATTTAGCTAGAGAACTAGCTCTTTTTCCTGCTTTAGATATAAATACCACCCTGACGTCTCTCCAACATTGGGGAACGTACCCTAGAGCGTAACTGGCACGAAAATTTTTTTTGTAGTGGAAAGAGTATTTCTTCATCACCTTGTTGTAGTAAGGCGGGCAAAATGCCGCTTTCTCCAGCAGATTTAAAGGGCTTAAATGTGCCAATGGCCCATCTAACCTTGTTAGGAGTGAAGATTCTTCCCGCAAGGCTTTTGCTCCTGTTAGAGACTCCGTGCTTATCCACCTCAATCGGGTCTGGAGCTATTATTCCTTGATCGGGAGTGAGAGAGTCGGGAAAATGAGTTTCTAATATGAGCCTGCCTGTTTCCTCGCAACTCTCGGTGTGGTTCCCATCTTCTTTTTGAAGTGTGCCTATACCATTCGTGTGATCCTTCGAAAGTACCTTATGGAGCCTGATAGCTGCGGGCAATTGATCTATGCCATCGCAGAAGGTCCGCCAGGCTCTTCTTTTGGATCTCCTTAGTTCCGTGTTAAATTCGGTTAGAGCCTTTTTATATTCCCCCCAGATGCCAGAGAGCTTAGCTCTGTTGAATAGTTTCCTGACTTCTTTTCTTTTCGAACTCAGTTCCCTATTCCACCATGGTACCTGCCGATTGCAAGTCTTTTGTTTCAGGGGGCAATTGTGTTCGAATGAAGTCATTACAGCCGTTTGAGGCTGCGTAGTGGCTGAGTCTAGCTCCTCAGTCGTGCTAATGCTACCGCTATATCGAACCTGATGTGTCTGTGATCTGACATGGAAATCTCGTTCGATACATGCCACTTGCTTATTTTTGTACTTATGAACATACTGGCAAGTGTTAGGTCCAAGACCTCTTGTCTAATAATGTTCATAAAGGTAGGCTTATTACCTCGATTTAGTATCTCTAAGTTGTTAGACAATATAAAATCGTAAAGGTACTCACCCCTGGCATTGGTATCCGTGCTGCCCCATAGCGTATGATGTGCACTTGCATCGCATCCAATGATGAAATACTTTCCTCTGCGTTTACAGTAGTTGATGAGCCGTTTTAGCTCTGGGGGAGGTAGTGAATCCGCTTCTCCAGGAAAGTAGGCTAAGGTAACTATTACCACGTGGCTACCTCCTGAAGTTAGTACCTCGACAACTGCTGTAACCACGTCCCTCGAGATGAACTGTGAAAGAGGAATAAAGTTTAGTTTAGTGTTTAGCAGTAATGCTGCCCTAGGATATTCATGTTCATTACTGTATATTAACTTGCATGATTTTGTGGGAAGTCCTTTGATGTGGCCTTGATATACCCAGGGCTCCTGAATGAGCTAAGTTTCACCGATATAAATCTCCAGCTAAGCACATCTGATGCCGCTTTAACATGATGGAGATTTATCTGAAGGCAACTTAGGTCATCATTGGCCATGACTAAGATGGCTTTTTATGGCCGCTGTCAGCCTTGGGGGTGGATCCCTTAGGACCTTTGCTTTTGCCCGGCTTGGCACGGACAGGAGGGGGCTTCTTCTTAGTCTTTGTAGACTTCTTTTCGGAAGTCCCCGAATTGGGCTCTGCAGTTCCTGCTGCTTTACCAGGGCCCACTCAGCTCTGTGACTGAGGGTTTTTGTACTCTGCGCAACACTATCCATTCAGACACGTTTAACCCCGAGTTCTGACCCTCGATGTAATTGAGAATCAAAGTCGTAGGGTCCTCAGCGCTGTTTGGAAAGTATCCCACGAGGACTTGTGGGCGAGGAATTTCAGTTTCCTCGATCATCACAAGATTGGCTCCTTCCCAGGGCTTTAGCTCCGCAACTACACCTTTCAGCCACGTCACGGTGTCTTGATTTGCGCAGTTAAGAGCCAGCCACCCTGATCTGAATGTGGAGGCCAGGAATCTTGGTTTTAGGTGGCTTTGATTTCTTGCCGCGATTTCTCTCAAGATAGCACCCTGTACGGTCTTCAATTGATCCGCGTTGAGTGCCACCTCAGGATAACCGACGCGAAGAATACCCACCCGAACGCTCTCTGCAACCTCCTTATAGGAAGGCTGCTTACGCGAAGGCAGGGAGACGTGCTTCTTTGAAGGATTCTCCGTTGCTGCCTTGCTGCGTTTAGCACTAGGTTGCTCCACTTTAGGAGAAGAGTCGTCAGAGCGAGTCCGTTCTTTTAGACTCTCCTCATTCCGCTGATCTATCTGAAGTGCAGCAATCCTTCTAGCCTCTGCTTCTGTGTGACCGTATTTTAAAAGCCATTTAAACCTTTTTTGGGCGCGCCAGAGAGCTTTGGCTTGCGCTCTTTGCAAATGGGAACTTCAGTGTTCCCGCTGTCCTGTTGGCTATGTTCTGGAGACCTAAGAAGGTCCTCCTCGTCTAGGGGGAGTGTATCCATCACATCACCATCAGATGAAGGGCTTGTAATGTCCTGGATGTTGTAGGGGTCGCTAAGAACCCCGGATTGGGTTTTTGGTACATTTAGAGCTGCACCTCCCTCAGAATTTATGGAGTTTTCAATTTGGTTCCCACGAGTATGCTCGGAAAGGTTAGTCCATCTCAGCAGAGCCGGCATGCCGAGATAAGGCTAGGGTTGAAACCGGAGGTCGCCTGGTATCCGGAGTCCATCGTTATAAGACACACTCACGCAGTGCCATTCATCCCATAGGCACGATTGTTTACACCTGGGTTTGCGGGGTTTATCGGGTTTTCCACTCTAGATCCGCCGTATTCAGTCAGGCAACCAGCAGCACCCCAGGGGATGCCTACCAGCTGCCTGTGCAGGAACACCTCGGGCAGGATGTGACTCTTCATCACGTATGGACGGTCTTGGGAAAATTCTTCCCCTGATGTGGCGTTAACGTCATGAAGCGCCTTATACTCACCTTGCTCCCCTCTGCTCCCTTAGGTCAGCGCACTGATGTTTAAATGTTCCGTGGTAAGTCCGATGGATGGTTGAAATGAAGTTGAGTTGCTGCAGTTCTGATTGGGGTGTATCGTATTCATCTGGTCCTCCAGTCGATCCTGAGTTGTCATACGGTTGGTCATCGTTCAGAATTAGGATATTTACCGCTTTATTCTTTGGCTTTCTTTTACACAGGTCAAACTCTACTTGAGTACCAGGAGTTATCTTTGACTCAATATTTGGCATCCGAGGTTCTACGTGTGTAGCATAGAATAAGACGTCCTCCTGATTATCATTTCGAGTGATATACCCATAATTTCCCTTAGAGTCGAACCATCTTATCATTCTACTTACACTATGGGCAATACAGCGTCGGTTAGAGAATTGACTTGGGCTTGGTGGGGTTCTTCGTGGAATGGGAGCTAGCTCTGACCCCGTTACGCTAGCTCGTTGGCGTTTCCCGACGGTAAACTTGCTGGAGTTGAAGAGGGTTGCTCATTCCTTCTCGCCTCTTGATGTCTAGTAGTTCTGCGAGAGAAAGCGGCTACCCTTACATTCCTTCTGGTTGCTCTGGTAGCCCGGTGATTTGCCTCAATTCGGATCGCAGTCTGCATGGCTTGCTGTAGGGTAGATGGTGCCGAATCTCGTACTCTTTATTGAACGTCCATCTCCAATATTCCGTCGAGAAATTGTTCCAGAGCGATACGATCTCTAGCACTCTCTGGGCAATCCGAAAAAGTCAGAAATATCAGCCGCTGAAGATCAGTGGCATATTCGGTGAAGGTTTCACCATTCTTTTGCACTCGTGCACGCAGCTGAATATGGGTCACCGTTTGCTGATAATCTGCGCTGAATCTTATGCGAAATGCTTCGCTCGCCCGGATATAATCTTCTCTTATTGATCGCGACAACGTCTCGTAATATGCTAAGGCAGTCCCTCTCAAACATGCTGCTAAATAGAGCGCTTTCGAGTCATTGTTCCACTCATCGAAAAGGCCGTAACACAAATTCAAATTAATAGGCTTCATTGTCAAAATATCGTTCTAACGCGGTGTACATGCGCTTAGGTTTAAAGTTAACCTTTGAAATTGTTTGAATTGAATAATTGAAATAAAGATCGCTGCACAAATTCAAGTACAAGAATGGAAATTTTTAGCGTGTATCTTCTAGTCTTAATTCAGTTCTGAGTTAAAAAAAAAACAAAAAAAAAAGTCATTCCCACTGTGTCTTTAATTCACAATCCACACAAAATTTGCTGACATACCAGTTAGTTCAGAAAATTTATTCTCGCACTCACACAAAATTCCATAAAACTATGAAAATGCACTTTTATTAATAAGAATTCAATAAATTTTAATTTCAAGTTCAATAAATATAAAGGATTATTCATTCAATGTAATCGGATTTAAAATTGTCCTGCGAATAATTTCTGGAAGCCTAAATGTAGTCTATATATTAAAGTACCCCACACTTGACACCACTGTTACCTTTTTCTATTACTGGCCGAGCGTGTACCAGATTTGCGAAACAAGTTAGGTAACCCTGCTTAAGGTTCGCAGGAAGGTTGGCTGCCGTCGCTGGAAATACGGCTGCTGTAATTGTAGAGTACGAATGTCTACTTGATAGCTGCCCTTATTGATTTCTTTTTGTAAATTGAATACGAGCTCGCTTATTAAATTCGATTATTTAATTCACCTAGTGCAAAGGTGGAGAATGGGCGATTTTGGCGCGCTTTGGATATACTCAGTGCAGTGTATCCAATTTCGTTATTATGTTGTGTTGTTGTGCCTGTTTTCCTCCGCGGCTCTATGGGCAGAAGTTTGTGTGGTCTTGTTTATGTTTGTGCGGTTTTTATGTTGAGTCTAACGTTGCGGAAGGACGACAACGTTGATTATTTAATTAGTGTAGTATAAAATTGTTACCTGCACGGAAGGTTAGGTTGTGCTGCTTATTGTATGTGCTTAGTTTGTGTGGTTGTATTTAACCAGGAATATTGTAGGCGCAGTAAACTTTCCCCAGGAATGTGTCATTGAAACAGGTGAAGTGGCTCCTCTGGCCAGGGCTTCTCCGTGGGCTGGAATTATGTTCAGTTCTGGAGAATTTCTTCTCAGCGGGGCCGAAATCCACAAATCTGCAATTGTGGTGACGTTAAAGCAAAATTACACTAACTTTGCGATGTTTGCTCCCAGTGACGTTGTACCAAGACTTCTGGAGTCCATTCCTGTGTTGGCTCTCAAATCCATAAGGTTGGATTCTAGTGTCCCTAAGAATAGTTTGCTCGCTAGCTCGCCACCTTGGACATTCTTCTCTCCCTTTATTTTCTGTTGATTCCCTTCAACGGCGTTTCCTGCAGTCGCTTTGAAGTTGTCCAAATTTATTACAATCCCAACATCGAATAACGCTCCGTGAAGGGGTGCTCAGTGATAAATGAAATCTATTGCAAGTCTGCTGCTCAGCTCGATATCTTTGCAATTCCACTTTCCTCTCTTCATGTAGAGTTTCCACTCGTCGGCGTTCTCTGCAGTCTCTTGTAGGTGTCCTGGTCTATTACAATTCCAGCGTCGAAGGAGACCACGCAAAGGTTAGCTCTAGGATGACTGTATTCCAAGTACATTCGTCCACCAAAGTGTCTCTCATTCGTACTGCACTCCGCGAAGCTTGCCTGACGGATTCATACACTAAATAGGTTAGTGCTTCTGCTGTTGATTTCTTTCCTGCTAGCCTTAACACTTGTTGTAAACTTTGATCAGCAATAGCATTAACAAATGCTCCGTCGCCACTTCATTGAGAAAATCCGCATTCACGCTGGAGTATGAAAAATGGGCTAATCTTTCTACATCTGGCTGCAGTTGTTGTAGTGATTCGCCCTGTTTTTGATTCCTGTTGCGCAACTGTAGGCGATATACTTGCTGCATGTGTTCATCTCTCTAACGTAATTATATCGCCTGCACTATTGAAGAGTATTCACGTTGATTTTCAATCGGTACAGCTTGTAATAGCTCTGACGCAAGACCTCGAAGTGCTAACACTAGAGCTATAGCTTTGTCTTCATCATTCAATCCATTTACCTCTGAAGCTGCCTCGAATTGTCTCTTGAAGGAATGGCGCGAATTTTGTCCATCAAATATGGGAGGTTTCATTCTACCTGCACCGGATATTTCAGTTGCTACGTTTAGAGGTTGACGATGCTTTATTCTTTTCAGATCTGCTTTTAAACTGTCAAGCTGCTCGGTGACTTTTTGTTGAGCTTCCACCACTTCCTGCTCGATTCCTTCAATTTTCAAATTTTGTTCGTCTAATGAGTTTTTCAGGAAAGCCTTCTGTTCCTCCAAGCGAGTTTCTAGACAATTTTCCAGAGTGATCTTTTGTTCGTCCAAGTTTCCAGAGATTTATTTTATTCCTCAAAATCAATCTTTTGTTCAGCAAAACGGACTTCCATAGATTTCTTTTGTTCCTCGAAAGAATTCTTTTGTTCATCGAGAGAATTCTTTTGTTTATCAAAACGGGCTTCCATAGATTTCTTTTGTTCCTTAAGAGCATTCTTTTGTTCATTCAAACGGATTTGCAGAAATCCCTTTTGTTTCTCAAGAGAATTGCTTGTTTCCTCAAAAACATTTTTCATCTGCAGAGCTAATGAAAGCTCCAATTTACTCATTAAAGTGCCCAAAACTTGTTCCATGTTCATTACAGACTTTTCTTCCGCTTCAGTTTCTTCCAAGTTATCTTCGAAACAAATGTTTTAGGATTCTGTCCTTCGTCTATCAAAGCTTATCTCAGTCGCTCGACGAGAACATTCTTTGCACCTGTCATTTGCAACGACCGGTTCCCTAGCTCCACTTTCAAATCCTGTATCCGAAGATTCTCCAGTTTGCGCCCCATTACTTTATTAATTCTCTTACAGATGAATATAAATTATTTTCCAGAACTTTCACAATTTAACACAATTTGTCAAAATTAGTCACACTTTGAATTTTTAAGTCAATTGCCACCACTTTATTTCGCGAATTTATTTCACTTCTGACACCAGTTGTTGCGAGCGTGGCCCTCGGTTCGTTATTTAAAACACAGTATATATATATATATATATATATATATAAACATGTATATTCTTTATTTCACTTCCATACAAAACTCATAAACCTTCAATTAATCAACTCAACTTTAATTATCGCTAATACTGGACTTTCAATTATCGCAATCCAATTACAACACACACTTTCGCTTCTTTATTACTTTCGCTTGTTAACACTGCAACGTCTTAGACAAGACAACTGTTATATTTATACCCTAGAAACTCTCCGGATTATTCTGGAGTGTTCTATTCCAAAAGCTTCTTGACTATTCTATTCATTCTATTCCTGAACCTTCCCGAAGATTTCATCATCGATTCTCCGAACCTGAAGTCGTTTAGTCTCCATTGCCTGTACATGTAACCAGTTGTCTCTTTCTATTGCACGTAACAATACATTCAAGCAAACAATTATAGGCAAGCAAATCATTGTGTAGTGTTGTAGTGAGTTATTACATTTAAAGCAGGAGAAATATTTGTTATTATTTCATTAAATGGAAAAGTTTTACTAGAATTCTTAACGCAAACGTTAAACGAAAACAATATAAACATTCTGATTGTGAAGGTCTCAATCACGGATGTTGATACATGCAAATTAGAGCTTAGTAATATTATAAGTTTTGGCATGAGTGAATACACTCCGTATTCCTATAGCAGAGATTAACAATTACAAAATCGCTCATGGTTTAATAAGAAGTGCAACCAAACAATAAAAGCGAAAGAGTCTGCTTTTCGCGCCTATCAATTGCGTGCATGTACAGAACTGAAACGAATATACAAGACTGTATGAAACACGCGAAAGTTTATTGTCGAGAGAGAAGGGTTCCTTCTTGACCAGACTGTTACATAAAGAATTTTAGCAAGCCGCAAAGCAAGCAAAGGTTTCTGGTTCGTGGTAAAAACGTTCAGGTACAACTTCAGCTGTTCCCCTATACCATTACTACTTAACAGTTGTTAGGTGTCCTTTAAGAGATCAACGTCTCCAAACTTTTTAGCGATCGCCAATATGGCTGAACGCTCATCTGGAGACTGGCTGACTTTGCTTACAGAACTCCCGAACCGTAGTCTTCACAATTTTGATAACGTCTGGTATGCAGCCGGTTTAACCAAACTAACAGCACTTAATCTCTCCCGTCATCTTCTATTATGGATTACTTGTTTTTTTCTGGCCGCCTAGCACGGGCTGTACTAGATGAAGTTCATCAGAGCCTCACCCCGATGACAGAACCCTTGTTTTCGCTTACTCCTTCGACACTTTACGGGACCCTAGAGGGAATGCCATATCTGTCAAACGAGATTGCATGTATGATTAGATCATTGAGTAATGAGATTGATAACATCCTCACTTGGGGCAAAGTGAATCACGTCGAATTCAAAGCGTGTATAATGTCTCAAAGCTGTCTCATATCTCTTTAAAACAGGATTATATTTTTTCCACTTCGGTTTCCTTTGATTGAGCACTGATTTATGATACACCGTCTTCATGTATTCTTGGCATTATTATTTCCAGTAAGTTAAGCTGAACAGATCGCATTTTCTCTACTGCCAAATAAGCATAAAATGTCTTGGATTTCTGAAAAGTTGTAAGAAATATTTCAGCTCATCGAATCTAGCGCTCCTCTACAAGTGATACGTAAGACCCAGAATGCAATATAATTACCATATCTGGGCCGGGGCTGGTCATACAGCCTTAGCTTCATTGGATATTTTCCAAAAGTGAGCCTTCATTGACAACGTAGCAATAACTTGTCATATCGATTAACTCGAGCACCGCCACAATGTTGGATGCCTTTCGCCCCTGTATCGCTGCATGCATGGTCAATCTTCTGATCAAAATTATTTCTCCACGCTATACTCACGCTGCAAACCGCGCACATCCTTTTATCCTTGATGCATCAGCACCATAACTACTCTCCTCACGTTCCCTAATTCCTTTCCTTATGTCCTTCTTACCATACTGTGCTTTGCATGAAAGGGAATTTCCTAAATTTGGCTTAATATTATTATCTCTTTGCACTCCGAACATTTTTTAATATGACCTATCAGCAATTCCGAAACATTTTTACTATGGGCTACCAGCTACTCCGGAATATAATCGTCTGTATGTCGTCGAGCTTTTGTATGTGTTGAATGTGAGCTTCTAACAAGAGATTTGGATGAAACTTTTACAGTTTGTATGGGATACCCAAATAGCTCTCACGTATTTTTTTGTTTCTCCCTACCATGCCCCACCGCCCCGCTGGAGTGGTTAGAAATTAAGTGATTTTTTAATGAAACGTCATTTCCACAAAATCATATCTCGAGAACGGAGCAACCGATTTTTCTGATACAAATGCCGAATGAAGCATAATGCTTTATATCTTTTATAAAAGAATATAAGAGGACTGAAGGAAAATAGATATTGCTAATAATAGTAGGTACTTCGTGATTTTATGGTATACAGTGAATTTAAAAATTCATAAAAAAAATAACTTCATACGAACGTTTTTACCGTTTAAAAAGGATTTTTTGGGACTTGGGTCATATAAACCCCCTTCCTTTATTTTGCATATACTTTTAGCGTTCTTTTTTTGCAAATGCATTAGTGTGTTGTGAACGTTTTTCGTTTGGGTTGCATATTTCGCCGGCAGTTGTTCGCAAACACGAGATTAAAATAAAGTCATTTTTTCACTCCGACCCATTTCGTCTTTTCGTAGAAATCTATCTTCTCCTACGCTTTTTAACCGACAACTATGATTCTTATGTCAGTGGATTCACAACTTAATTTACCGATCTATAGGGTCATTTTTGAACGAAAAACACTTTTTTACCAAACTTGGTATTTACATAGTTCCCGTTTGCACGCTTCTTCCTCCTATACATTTTATCGGGAGGCAGCAAAGTTTCAACTTCAAATGCTTATAGTTTATAAAAGAAGTGGCGTAGCTCGAAGTTTGAGCTCTTAAATGAAAGTTCCCAGCGGGGGCTATCTTAATATGAGCTTTAAGTTCAGCGGTGGGAAGGGGGCGGAATCCTACGGTGGTGTCGGAATCGTTATTTACTCCGCCATACATATGCAAAAATTGAAAACCCTCAAGCTCCCACAAAAGCAACCGAATTAATTTTTCTGAAAACGGTTCTCTTACTTTTACATCCTGCGTCGATTATGTACTACGTTTTTCTATCGGGGTAGGGGAGGAAATAACGGACATTTTTATTCTGACCGCTTTACCTAAGCCATTTCACCTCGCCGCATAGGCATGTGAGTACTCAAACTGCATTAAAAAAAAGCATATTTGAAAATGATCTAGATTAGATTATTGTATGAGAACAAAATTTAGTCCGCCCTTCCCTCCCCGCCCATTAAATATCTGGAATTTTTTCAGGCCATTTTTTCCATTCGTGATTGTGAAGAATTGATGCGTCGGGCAAAATGACTTCCCATGAAAAAATGTTCACAGCAGTGCACTATTGCCGCTAAACGATTGAACTGATGAAATATATTCGAAATGTAGGAACTGGGGGGAAGGGGATACAACTGTATGAAAAAGGGTTCTTCGGCGCAAAAACATCTCGATGAAGTTCTTATAATCGGTAAAAAAATAAACCCACTCGATAGGACTCAGTGAGACCTTTCATTTGATATGCGATATGCCAAATTGGCAGAACCCCCTTTCGGGGGTACCTATCCCGCACCTTTAGCACTTGTAAAGTACCCACCGTAAAAAAAATCTTCTACGAATTGTATCTGGCACGAAGTTGAGATGAACAGTGGAATCGATATTCCAATCGGACTTAACACGTTAGAGAAGATTTAACGTGCAAAAATATAGCTCCTAATTAAAAACAAAGTAACGCACTAAAAAATGTGGGTAAGGAGATCGAAGGAGAAGTGAAAACAAAGAATTATAACGGTTTTAGAAAAAGTTTAGAAAGTATTCTGCGCTCCCTGCAGAGGGGTGAACAGTTATTCTAGTACGTTTTCTGAAAATCTAGTACAAATTCGAAAATGTTTTTTATATGGATTTTAAATACCAATACCCCTATGGTCGGAGTTGAAATGGCTGAGTTATAAACGAAATACTAAATACCCCCACCGTTTCCCTCCCACTAAAAAATAAAAAAAAATCGAAAACATAGAACCCTACTTGTTCTTCTAGGCGATTATCTAAAAACCGAAATCAAGTCAATCAGAAGGGTATCTTTTGGAAATTACCCCTGCAAGCTTTTTTGCACATGTATAGGACGAAAAATTGAGACTTAGGCTCCTACCATTCCGCCCCTCGCCCACCAGCGACCCCACCACCACCACCTCGCAGCGACCACTTGTAGCCCCCGACGGAAGCTTTTATTTAAGTCCTCAATGAGCTCTGTGCGCGTTTTTGATAAGGAGTTATATGCAAAAGATGCTCACACTTTGCCCTCCTGCCCCGCCGGATGGGTACTCCTCTCATAAAAACAAATACAATTGAAAGATGTGCGACATCGGTATGACCACACTCACAAAAAATGGTGAAAAAATATTTATAGTTAAATAAAAAAAAACACGTTTCTTTTAGATGTCGCCGCTGCGGCGACAATGGAGTAGTAGCTTATCTTACTATGTCGCCGCAATGGCGAGAACGGAGCTGCATGTTTACCTTACATTGTCGCCGCAGCGGCGACAACGGAGTGCAAAGGGTTAAAAAAGTTAAACTTTCTTATCTTTTGCATGAAGTTATATATGTACAGGTAGGTATGTATTGCATTTCTCTGTGACTGCTGTTTTAAATAGACGAAATGTATGTAGCGCTTTAATGCCTGTATTTTGCAAAGTTGCAATTTAAGATGAATTCGTGAATTTAAACAAAATCTATTTCCCTATTTGTACTAATTAAAATTGATAATTTGGAAGCTTTACACTTCCACCATTTACAAACCAAAACAATATAACTAAATTAACACCTTGCTTTACTTTCGCGAGTGGCAAAAGTTGAACCTAGGAACCCCCCCCCCCCTTCACAAGAGTCCTGGATTCGTCCCTAATTCATATAATGCAGATATTATATACTACAATGGAGAATCTATAGAAAATAGAGATTTCATCAATATTAGAAAAAATTAAACGTGGCAAAATAAAACAATTGGAAGAATTTTAAGAAACGGGTGAAGAGTAAAGTCAACAACGAGTTGATAAAAAAAAAATATTTAAGATATTAAATAAATAAAAACTGTACGGAGAATTCTATCTTACGCAGAAGCGTGGCGTGGACTTGGTGCAAGGGGAAGCAATCATGTTCAAATTTTACAAAAGCGTTAAATAAACATGCGCTCAAATGTTATTTCAGCGGTTCTAATAAATAATCTAAACCCCTCTCGATAGCTGCTTCTTAAGGACTCCAGGAGTTAATTTTTGAAGCAAATTGGCACCTGCAATTGTGAACTGTGTCGACTGTGCGAAATGGAAGATGAGCTCGAAGCATGTCATATATATATAAGTGACTCGCGCTTGCAACTTTAAGGTTGAAAGTCACTGGAGAAACATCTAACGAAATAAGCCTTGCAAGCTAGATATATTTAGCTTAATCACTATAGGGGAGGACATAATAGATCAACTCTGGACTATATTCTCTCCTGACCGAGCACGAGAGAGTAGGCATGAATTGCAGTTTTTGGTTCCGGTCTTTCAAATTAAAATAAAAGGAATTAATGATATGATCATATTTAGCTCGTAATGTACCTACTTGTATATTATACACACTGTTTCAATCAACGCAACGTAAACAAATTTTAAATTTTCTCGTATGATAAATGGTTTTCAGAAAGTGGAGAGATACTCAAGACTGTTCTAACGTACTGGGTAAATTGTCTAGTAATAACGGCATTTGAGTTCTGCAAATGAAATTTCAAAGAATTTGAAAAATACTGAAATGGAAAATTACAAATTCCTCTATAACAGAGTGTATTATGAAACAGGGAGTATTATTCGTCGCCTTCATAAAACTGAGAAATTAGTCTTTTTAGATGTAAGGAATAAATGTTTTTCTAGTATTTGAGCTCATTCTTGGAAACGAAAAGCATTGGTAAAGTAATATGGACAAGATTTTTACAGAATAACAGAATACAGATTTGATTTTCCTAATTTACATGAGTAGGGCAGACCAAAATAGCCAAAAAAGCATCTCCGCGATTATGGTATGACGGCGACAAATAAATTCTAAATAAGCTAAATTAAAATATCAATAATTGCTCATTTGCTATTTGTTTCCGACTGTACGATTTAGTCATCAATATTATATTTCAATCCATCTCTTCTATTAAGTAATATTCCGTCAATCCAACTCGTTGAATAAATAACTAATAAGGAAACGGCATATTGGGTGAATCCGTAAGCCACTATGTATGTACTTGGCGTTGCCATAGCGTTAACTTTGTATGACTGGCATAATTTAGCCAGCGATGACAATTCAATTGTAAACAAACAAACCGGCATTGGAAAATGCTAAATTTTTTGCCATGGCTGTTTATTTTCATAAATATTTCACTTTTATTTTGCTAGAAACACTATTATGAATTAGTAAAGCTATTAAGCTTACTTGAAGAATGCTTTTCCACGACAATAACGCCGTTTGTTTCTCCAGCATAGCACAGAGCACTTCATTACGGTTTTTTAAGACTCCGGAGTCTCTATTACATAAAATATCGTTCAGAAAAGAATATTTTACACTTATTTCACACTACTATTAAGTAAAAATCCTGTTAAATTATTTATTTATTACAATATCGCGAATTCAAATCCGAAACTTATTTTCAAAAAATATGAAATGTTAGAAATGTTGAACTTACGCAAAATAGGCAGTATGCCCTCTTGTCATTCCTCCCCCCGACCGTAGGTCACACTGTAATTGAATTGCTTAAACACGTACACTGTATTCGCACGATACACCGCTTCCTTATTAGTTATTTATTCAATGATCCAACTAGAAATTATCCTCAAGAATTTACAATTTTCTCTCACCCGCGGGAATTTGCCTGCCCTTAACCGAAATGCTTCCTAATCGACATACCTACATAAAATTTGTGGAAGCAAAAATAAAACCATCTCCAGTTGAAACAAATTCAACGTTGATCCATCACAAGAAAAATATTATTCATATGAATAAAATCATCCAAATATGTCTTTGTACAAGCTGCCAGTATAGCCGTGATTGTATGTCCAATAGAGCATTTTTTCAATTGTACCCTTTTTTGTACTCTTATTGAGTGTAGTACACTATAAGTGCGAACGAGATGTGGACATACATTTTGTTGGATGTTGTTCGATTGCTGATGGAAGCAAAAATAAAACCAGCTTCTCCATGCAGAAGTGTCGCTTGTGATATCACAGACAGAGCCCATACGTGGTCGAGTGATATACTTTTCCCTGCATGTTGTTTGATTCATTTGTTTTTGGCTGCTTTGTTCAGATGGATGGTGATTTTATAATTGTTTCTCTTTGATAGTTAACATCGAAGGACTAATAAAAAGGCTTTAAGGAAAATATTATTTTACGAAAATATTTATAATATTCACAAATCTACTCTGGGTTATTTCACTAACCAAACAGTAGTGGTAAAAATTATTCCTGTAAATGATGCGGTTCATGTGTCGGCAACTAGGAATAATTTATATCAATAAATTAATTGCATAAGAAAGAATAAAATTTAAAAATATAAAAAAAAAATAAGTACACAAACTTTATTATATTTGTAAATTAATTATTCTAAAGAAGAATACAGTTTCGCAATAAAAACCTAATTCGAAATTGTGACAATAGCCTTAATCTGATGAGATTCGATGTGATTTTGCTAATTTATCTTGCTGCTGTAAATAAAAAAATAGAAAATGAAAAAAACAGTTAAATTTCAATCCCAGAAAGATAACATCTTTGGAAGTGTGTTGAGAATAATCACACACCGAATTCAATATTTAGTGTTTCTGTGTATACAAATACAGGTACGTTGTTATTTTTTTTTTTTAACAATTGCTTTTTTTATAAATAAAATATTTTGGATGGCACTACTCCTATAACATTTTTAATCATAATCAGTTCGTTACAAGTTGTCCCGTAAGTCGACGTCAAGCCGGAATCGGGTGTAATGTACTATAATATATATATATTTAAATATATTCGTCAATAAAGCACAAATTACTGAACAGAGGCAATTGCGAAATTCCCGACCTGGATTAACATGCATAAATCTGCAATCAATCCAGTGTCTTCGCAAAATGCATTGACCTCTTGTCATCAAGTAATTATTTGTTGTAAATAAGTGAGGAAAGTATGCGCAATTCTGCTGATTCGTTCTGATCGCAGAATTGGGTCACGAAAGTGACGAAAGTTGCAGGTAAGTGCGCTCAAGAACTAAGAATTTCAGTGAGTTTGGATTTGAATTTGGATCGGCAATACGGTGAGCGGTTTTCTAGTTTCGAAAGTAATAACTGGAATAATAGTTTATTAAGTTAATTACAGTAAATCGAATCAGATTACAACAGAGAAGAAGTTTATTGAATAAAAAAAGCTGTTAATAATAAAGAGTTGTTTGAATTATAATTCCTGTCCCGTGAAAAAAAAGTTACCCTACATTATTTGACGCAGCCGGTAGGATCTAACGTATTTTGTTAGATCGAGAGTTCGATAGATCGATATTAATATTGTGTGTAGTAAATTATTTCGCGGGCTCGGAAATTTAAAAGTGAGGCGAAAAGAAATTTTTAAAAAAGTGATGAACAATATTCAATAAAAGAAAAGAAAAAGAAAATAAATAGAATTTGAAGAAAAGAAGCAAAAAGTAATTAGAAGCACAAGTGGATTAGTGGAAAGCAATCAAACGCAATCTCTATAAAAATAAAAAAAAATCACCAGTACAAGAGGATTAGTGGATAACCTTCAGCAGCCGAATACAGCATACGACTTTAACACAAAAACCAAGTCTTCAGAAAAGGGTCAAAAGACTTTGTGATGTGTAAGCAAATTTAGTTTTAAATTATTATTAGTTTTAACCGTTTAATCAAGTTAAACAAAACAAAAAAAATACAAGAGTGTTTACTATACGAAAACTATACAAAAATATTTCGATTTCTATTAAATTTTAAACCAAATTTTATTCCAAAAAGTAGCAAAAATTGACCATAAATTTTGCAGAGATGAAAGGTTAGCATTTAATTTCTTTTTTAACTGAAAAAAAACTTAATTTACATGAATTAGTACGTTTTTCTTTATGGTTTTACTTGTAATATGCTGAAATACTTTTTACTTAAATTTCTATCTCAATAGTTGGAAAATTAACACAAATCGTATATTTCGTTCAACTTAATCTTATTATTAATATATCGTTACCATTTGTTTTCATACTTTTAAATACCACAAATTACTCTAATTTTTCGGCATAATTTAATAACATAAAACTCCAAATTATTCATAAAACAAAGTGCTTCGCTAGCGACCAAACCTATTACGAGCTGTTAATTTCTTTGTAATTTTTTCTAGAAAACTAAAATCCTCGATAATTGCTATTTACTCCGCATGTATTTTTCTCTACCCAAAAGACTAAAATCGAAACTCAAGACGTGCCAAGTCTTTGTCTAACGTCCATGAGTCAGAAAGTGATGACTTTCATGTCCGGCTAGAGCAAATCTCTTTCGAAAGTGTAAGCCCACCAAGAACAGAAAAAACCATTTGTCACAAGACAAATGAAAATCACGAAAACATGGCACAACAAAATCAACAGGGTATATCAAACCACATTACGAGATTTAGTGACTGCCAATTAAGAAGTGGACACATTTTTACACGCAGTCGCTTCAACTCTGCACCCACACTCCTCCAAATGGCACCCACACTTCCCTCAAATGAAACAGTGAATGCACTACAAAAAGTATCTAAGCTCGCTAGCCGTTTGGTCCCCAACTATCCAGAAGGTAATAGAAACGATGCAGCGAACGACCTTCATAGCTTTTTTGACTGCTGTAAGCAAGTCCATAAGGCGTTATCGTCAGATGAAGAAAAAACAATTTTGATTCCCCTCTTGAAGACTAAGCTGCGCGGTGAAGCTTATGACTTAGTCAAGTATCTAGACATTCAGACGCTAACAGAACTAGAACAATTGCTCCTCAATGCTTTTGTCCCAGCAAAATCCATAAACGATATTCTGGGCGAAATTCGCAAATGCATTTAGATTCCCGGTGAAAGAATCCATACATTTGGCGCAAGGCTAAACAAGTACGTAGTCGAGTATAAAAGGGCGATTAAAAATAAATACGCTGAGAACAATCTCTCTCTCACGAAGGTATTTGAAGAGGAAGCTTGTTACGTCTTCAAAACCGGAGTTCTAAGCCCCGTGATAAGACAAGTTTTGATCACTCAAAGAGTAAGTTCACTTGACGAGCTTATTCAAATTGCTGTGGAAGTAGAGAAAACTGAAGACAGGCAAATTCATGGTAGACATATGCAAACAAGTTTGTTCGACCATACCTCCACTTTCAGTGAGAAAGAACTTGAGCGACTAAAGATTATCGCGAATTATGAAGCAACACCGTTTCACAAACCGCCCGAACAAAGTCATCCCTACACAGAGAAATTTAGTGTACAACAACACCCATCACCCACCAATTCATTTATTGCTCCATATGGTACAAACGGTGCTTTTTATCAACCACAGACTGACCAATATACACCAATCGCTCACCAATCAATGCCAGCTAACTATTTACCAAACTCAATAAATTATAACACACCTTCATATATATCCCCTGTTCCGAGACGAGAAATTAAGCAATGTACTTTTTGTATTAAAATTGGACATACCATTGCAGAGTGCCGTAATAAGCGACGCATACCTCACTGCTCAAGGTGTAAAGGCTATGGCCATATGTCACAAACATGCCCAGTTTCTATAATGAATCAGTCAAACAACGGACGTTTAAGTACACGTCTTAAGTGTGATTGGTGTGCCCGATTTGCTCATAAAACAGAAGTGTCGAGCAAAAATAGCGTGGGAAAATAGACAGCGTCAGTCTCAACAGCAATCGGGAAACTAAACGGGGCTAGCCTAATCCACCCAATGGCTATGCCTACTACCAAAGGGTGTAAAGAAAACGAAAAACAGACCGATTGTCATTCAGATGAGTTTACTTGTTTCTACCTGAACAAAAAAATAATTTCTCAACATGTTCATACATAATTTCTTAATCACGTTCATGTTCACGTTAACTACAATTACCTTCCGATTTCTCAAATGCAAAAGAATTTGTCACATTTTTGCATATTTTGTACATTTCCTCCAATCAGGTCAAAATTTAATCAAACGTAAGTTCACTTACTCATGTTCTTGCATCATTCATAAAAATATTTCACGAAAATATTTCCGCATGCATTGCCCCAATCTGGGTCAATGATTGAAAGGTAAACATGATGAAGTGAACTTACGATAATAGCGAAATTTATCATGTAATCGTAAAAATTGTATTTAAGTTCTTGTATTAGCACAATAAAATCCAGTGTAAGTTTAGAATCAAAAACTCGAAGTTCTTTCTTTTTTTCAAGTTACTTACGCCCGCTTAGCAAGCACTTAAATTAAGTTTGAGTGTCTGTTACATGGTCCTTCGAGCCTCAAGAAGTGAAACTAATGCCTGTACAAAGTGAATATCTGTGCCCCCACCAGTGGTAAGCGCAAGTTCACAATCAAACATACATCCACTACCTACAAGCAGCAGTTCTCAAATTAAGTTTGAGTATTGCTGTACAATCATCGTTAGAAATATTCTTCAGATAACAATTCTCAAATTAAGTTTGAGTGTTGTTATACAAATCCCCAGGAAAAGCAGCAGTTCTCAAATTGAGTTTGAGTATTATTGTACAGTCATCACAGTCACCACAAAACAATTTCACCAATCACCAGGTCAGCTTAACAAGTTCTCAAATTAAGTTTGAGTGTTTGTTACATGATTTGAGTAGTTGTCATTACCACATCGGCCGGTTAAAAACAAGTTCAAACCATCGTCAACTGCAAACACTATTTGAAGCCTTGAAGCCACAAGCTCAAAGATGTCTCAAGAACTTTTGAAAGAGCAAAAGCAATTGGCTAAATTGATTGATGATTTGTTAAGGAATATCGGAAAAGATGGATCTTCTAGAAAAACCAAGGAATACATAGTTAAAAAGAGAGCAGAGCTGAACACACTTTGGGACAGCTTTACCACAAGGCATGAGCAATTAAAAGAGTTAATTCCTAAAGAGCATCTTTACTTCACTGAAGATCTATATGGAACAACTAAAAAGATAGCCGATGAAATTCTTAACTTGTTAGAAAGCTATGGAATAAATCCAACTCCAGTAACCACTACATCTACTAAACCAGCAGACACAGCAACCTTAACACATTCTGCGCTAGGGCAGGATACCAGACAACCTACATCTTCTGCAGCATCTTCCACACCTCTTAGTACAGATACTCAGGAAAGCACTGGCCCTAATACATTTGCTCAGAGCGACTTGTGGGATCCCACACGACACCAAATAAATACCAATCCATATTTGTCAGACAACAGGCAGAATAACTTTCCAAAACTGCCACCAATTAAAATTCCAAGATTCAGTGGAAACTACAAGGAATGGAAATCTTTCAGCGATATATTCATGCAGGTTATAGACCACAACCCCTATCTAGGCGAAGTTGAGAAGATGCAATACCTTCTGTACCATCTAGAAGGCGACACAAGAAAGGTAATAAGTCATCTACAATTGAATAATAGCAACTATAAAACTGCCATCAAGTTAATCCAATCAAGGTTTAATAATAACAGGAAGATCATAACAGAATATATCAACAACATCATGGATGCAAAGAAGGTTGAATACAGATCTCAAGAAGATATTATAGCCCTCTATGACATAATAAGAGAGTGCCTAGAAGCATTAAAAAATCTAAACTGTCACACACACGAATGGGGTCCTATGATTGTCTGCATTGCACTCAGAAAACTTGATGCAGAAAGTTTAAGACTGTTTGAGGAGAGCCTTGCGAACCCAAGGGAGATGCCATCTACGCCTGAATTGTTAAATTTTTTAGATAAGCGCTATCAAATCCTAGACTGCATCAAAAGTAGCAAACAAACAAAACCAGAAGCATTTACCTCCAACAAGAAAAAATCTTTCAATACCATGCTACAACGATCATGCATCTTCTGCAACAAAGAGCATAGCATTTACCAATGTATAGAATTTAAAAAGATGAGCGTGCATGATCGTCAATCATACATCGCAAAAAAGAATCTTTGTATCAACTGCATGGCTCACAACAAATCTGAGAAATGCAAAACAAGCAAATCGGGCTTTTATTGCAAAAAAAGACACCATATGTCACTTCAACAATACGATGAGAACTCAAGAAATCAATCCAATTCTTACATGACTACTAATACAATTGTAGAAAGCATTCCAGAGGCCACGGTAAATAAAGGGGTTATTGTTCTCCACAACAAGCTCAAAATGCCAAATGTCCTATTACCAACTGCCATGGTAAGAGTTACAAACATATTCAATCAACCAGAGCTTTTTAGAGCATTAATTGACCCAGGCTCACAGGTATCGCTTATTACCGAAGAAGCAGTCCAGAATTTAAGATTGCAAAAGGAGCGCATATCAGCCACCATATTAGGGGTTGGCGAGACTAAATTTGGAAAGGCATGCAGTAAAGTGAAGATACGCATCCAGCTTCAGGACAAATTACACACATATCTTTGTGTAGAAGCACTTGTCTTGCCTAAACTCAATTCATTTCTTCCAAACTCACCTGTATTATCAGTTGATATAGGAAAATATGGAAATATAACTTTGGCAGATCCCACATTCAACAGACCAGGGAAAATAGACCTACTACTAGGTGCAGATGTTTATGCCAGTATATTGTTAAAGGGGCTCAAACAAGAGAATCCGGCAGCTCAAAACACAAAGTAAGGTTGGATCCTATTTGGAACTATCCCCAGAAGTTACCACAGAACCAACAAAGTTTCAAGCTTTCTCTCTCTAGCAGAAATGGACGAAAAAATCGAACAGTTTTGGGAGATAGAAAACAGCGTCATATCCAATGAAGCAACTGATTATTGCATAGAGCATTTTAAGACGACACACCAAAGAGATGAAGAAGGCAGGTATATTGTCCGCCTGCCATTTAGAGAAAATGTGGGAAAGTTAGGAGAGTCAAGACACAAGGCCGTTGCTCGTCTCTTGCAAATAGAAAAGAAACTTCAGAAAGCCCCGGAGGACATGGCGGCTTACAATGCCTTCCTGAAGGAGTATCTCGCCTTAAATCACATGAGCCCCGCTGGAGCTTACACAGGTGAGAAGTCCAAAATATACTATCTACCTCATCATCCGGTATTTAAAAGAGACAGCACCACAACAAAATTGCGAGTAGTATTCGATGCTTCATCCAACACGGGTTCTGGATTGAGCCTTAATCACTTGCTGTATAAAGGACAAAAAGTTCAACAAGATCTAAACCAAATTCTCCTAAGATGGAGAAAACATCGTTACGTTTTCACTGCGGATATAGAGAAAATTTTTCGACAGATCAAGATCGCAGAAGACGACAGAAACTATCAACGAATACTATGGAGGAAGCTACCAACAGAACCCATTCAAGAATTCATCCTAAACACGGTCACTTATGGCACAGCCCCAGCCACATTTCTTGCAGTCCAAACACTAAAACAATTAGCCAAAGACGAAAGTGACCAGGTACCTTTGGCAAAAAAGGTGCTCAATGAGGACTTTTACGTAGACGACATGCTGTCAGGAGCTGATACAAAAGCTGAAGCTCGGGTACTACAAAAACAAATAACCTCTTTATTAAATATGGGGGGATTTAATCTGCGTAAATGGACTTCAAATAATGAAGCACTATTAGACGACCTTCCCGAGAACATGATAGAGAAG
This sequence comes from Dioctria linearis, assembly GCA_963930735.1. Classification (NCBI taxonomy): domain Eukaryota; kingdom Metazoa; phylum Arthropoda; class Insecta; order Diptera; family Asilidae; genus Dioctria; species Dioctria linearis. The sequence continues at coordinate 179,968,653 of OZ005741.1, read as the reverse complement.
GGAATATTAGAAATTGGAGAAGATGAAACAATCAAAGCTCTGGGAATTCAATGGAATCCCAAACAAGACGACTTTCAGTTTAGAATACGCTTCCATAACAATGAGGCAAAATTGACGAACCGAAAAATACTGTCAAGGGCTGCTACCATCTTTGATCCGCTAGGCTGGTTAGCACCAGTAACCGTTACAGCCAAGCTCATCATGCAGTCACTGTGGAAGGCAGGAACAGATTGGGACCAGCCTCCACCTGAAGATATAACCAAACTCTGGACAAGCTTCGAGAGAGATCTGCTGGGCTTAAAAGCAATTAGAATCCCACGATGGGTTGGACATCGCACGAACCAACAAACATACTACATTGCTAACTGCAAAAACCAAAGTAGCACCATTAAAACAGAAGATCACTTTACCACGTTTAGAGCTCTGTGGTGCATTACTCCTTGCCCGGCTGCTCAAATCAACCATTGAGATTCTAGCGATAAAGTCACCTCAGATTTTTGCTTCGTGCGATTCTGAGATAGCACTAGCTTGGATCGCTAAAAACCCAAACAACTGGCATTCATTTGTCGCGAACCGAGTGAGCGAAATTCAGAGCCTAGCTGACAAAAAAATATGGAGACACATAGCCTCTCCAGAAAATCCCGCCGATATAGCTTCCAGAGGATTAAGTCCGAAGAAAATCGCTTCGCACACGATCTGTTGGAGAGGTCCACTTTGGCTAGGCCAACCTGCTGAAGCTTGGCCATCAAACAAACTAAATATGGAGACAAGTGAAGAAGAAAAAAAACAGATCAAGGTCTTCAATACAGTTTTCTCAACAGAGAATATTTTTTCATGCTCATCTTATACCAAACAGTTAAGAATTACTGCATATTGCCGACGATTCATCATGAACTGTAAAGTTCCACGCTCACAGAGAATGTTGCACCATCTGTCACACAACGAGCTGAAGGAATCAGAGAAGTGTATAGTAAGGATGACACAGTTGGAAGCATTCTTTGAGGAAGTCCAATATATCGGAAAGAAAATTCCGTTGAAGAAAACCAGTAGATTACTTTCGTTACGTCCATTTCTAGACGAATATGGCATTCTACGAGTCGGGGGAAGATTGGAAAACTCTGAGCTATCTATGAATGCAAAACATCAGATGCTACTACCACCACAACATCATACCACCAGTCTCATTGTGGATCATTCTCACCATCAAACGCTACACGGAGGAACGCAACTCACATTAAATTTCTTAAGGCCACGATTCTGGATAATCGATGCCAAAAGAGTAGTACAAGGAAGAATCCACAAATACATCAAGTGTGTCAGACACCGCCAAGAAAGCACACAGCAAGTAATGGGCAATCTACTAGCTGTTCGCATAACCCCATCACCACCGTTTTCTCACTTGGGAATAGATTATGCCGGCCCTTTCATAACCAAGATGTCCAAAGGAAGAGGCACAAAAACAAACAAGGGATACATAGCACTTTTCGTCTGTATGGTAACAAAGGCCATTCACCTGGAATTAGTAAGCGATTTAACCACAGACGCATTCCTCGCTGCCTATAGAAGATTTGTCGCGCGGCGGGGAAATTGCAAGCAAATATTTAGCCAGCTACTTTCCAAAGAGCTATGAACCAAGTTTTAACGGGTCTTCAAGGCTTGAAATGTCTCATTTACTTGGACGATATTGTAGTATATGGCAAGAGCTTAGACGATCACATTAAAAAGCTCCGAGAAATATTCTGCAGACTGAGGGAATATAATCTAAAACTACAGTCAAGCAAATGTCAATTTCTTCGGAAAGAGTTGGTCTATCTGGGACATAAATGTTCCAGTGAACGCTGCGCTCCGGATCCCGACAAAGTGAAATGTGTATATAACTTCACAAGGCCCCATACTATAGAACAGTTACAAAGCTTCCTTGGTCTAGCTAATTATTATAGGAAGTTCATTCCTAATTTCTCTAAAATAGCAGAACCCCTCACAAAACTTCTCCGTGGAAAACAAAAATTTGTGTGGTACGACTTATGTGAGATTTCATTCAACAAGTTGAAAGAATTACTAACCTCACCTCCGTTACTGGCATACCCATATTTCACAAAACCATTCATTGTGATTACAGATGCAAGTAATGAGGCTATAGAGTCGGTGTTATCCCAAGGAACACCAGGAAATGATCCACCTATCGCATTTGCTAGTAGAACTTTAAACAATACCGAAAGACGATACTCTACGATAGAGAAAGAATTACTAGCTGTAGTATGGGCTGTAAAGAATTTCCGTTGTTATTTGCTAGGTAGGAAATTTACAGTTTACACTGACCATCAACCTCTTATAGGAGTATTCAATGTTAAAGATCCTACCTCGCGATTAATACGTTTCCATCATGAACTTTCAAAATATGATTATGAAATAAAATATAAGCCCGGAAGAAAAAATGCCAATGCCGACGCTCTGAGCAGACTTCCGCAGAACGACACAATAATTTGAATAACGACAAGAGCCCAAGCGAGAAACCAAAATGAAATAGCTCCTCAGACGGACTTATCTTTAGAGGAGAAGATACAGTGTCCACCTGTGCGAGATGACGGTAACACCGAGATATTATCTGAAATAGAGGAAACCAGTAGGATAAACGAAGACAGTTTACGCGAACAGACTTCATCCATTCAAATATTAACAAACTTAAACGATATACCGAAATACTAAAGGCATTTCACTCAAACCCACTGGGCGGGCACCAGGCATCGCCAAAACTTATTACAAAATTCGTCGACAATATAGATGGAAAAATATGTTAAAAGATATAGTGAAATTCATAAAATCCTGTCCGAAATGTCAGACTAACAAACATAGCCCTCAAATAAAAATGCCAATGATTATTCCCGATACTGCGGAAAAACCGTTTGACAAAGTCTACCTAGACATAGTAGGACCACTCCCTAAAACTCACAATCGAAATAAATACATATTAACATTTGAAGACGATTTAACCCGACTTATGGATTGCTACGCTCTCCCGGACGCTGAAGCAGCCACTGTAGCAAATAATTACCCGCTATAGAATTCCCAAGAAGCTTATAACTGACCAAGGCACTAATTTTATGAGCGATTTATTCACCCGCTTATGTAAATTCCTACGAATTCGAAAAATTAATACTACAGCCTATCACCCACAATCTAATGGCGCCCTAGAGAGAACTCATAGGCCATTGGCAGAGTATTTACGAAATTTCGTAGCCGAAAATCCTCAAACATGGGACGAATGGCTAAGAGAAGCAGTGCACGTTCACAACAACACAAGGCACGCCTCAACTCGTCTCACACCAATGGATTGCTTGTTCGGATTTACGGCTGAGCTGCCAACTAATTTAAATCAAAGGGTAGAACCTTTATACAATCATGAAAACTATTATTACATCCTTAAAAATAAAATTCAAAGAGCTCATGCCATTGCCAGAAAAAACATAATCAATAGTAAAGAGACAACAAAAAAATACTACGATAGGACCACGCGTGAAGAAACTTTCCAAATCGGCGATTTAGTTCTTCTAAAAAACGAAAGTAAGAAAAACAAGCTATCTCCTATTTGGATAGGTCCTTATGAAGTCAAGGAAATTACTTCCCCTGTGAATTTAAAAATTCAGGTAGGTAGGAAAGTTAAGACTATTCACGCTAATAGATTTAAAAAATTCCACACTTCGAATTAACACCTATACACAAGCACACAAACTGTCTAACTCGACGAGTAGACAAAAAACAATACCATTGAAACGAAATAAAAGAAATACGTTTTAGGGAACTTCGTCTGGATTATCTGGTGTGCATTGCTCACGGACGGCTCTTCTCAAGGAATAGAACTGCCTTACACGAGCAAGAAATTAGAAGGAGCTGGAATAGTATTCGAAGACATCGACGAAGCCCTAATTTATAAAGACGAATGGAGAATATTTACCACCATTAATTTAGCGCAATTGAAAACATGGGAAGAATATCTGGACTTGAGCAAAAACTCGGTAACGCAAATGTGCGAGCACTACCTCAAAGTAGAACGTAACGCTTCATGTGCTCAGAATGTTCAAAACGTGCGCTATATTACGGAAAGAGCGAGGCATATGTTACAAAGAGTAGACATGGAAGTTACTGGCAGTCATCGACGCGCAGTTTTCGACGGCGTAGGGACACTGAGTAAGTTCTTGTTCGGGATAATGGACCAACAAGATTCAAACCAAATTAGTTCCCGACTAAATGATCTAGAGGCTGACAGTAAGCAAAATTTGGAATTATTAAAAGAACAGGTTAGTTTAGTTAAGTCTAATTACGAAAAAACTCGAGAGAACTTTGATAAACTTCAAGTAGACTTAAATGAGACGAAAATTCACACATTAAACGTTATCAAAACCTTTAAATCTCAAATAAATTTTGCGATATCAGAGATCAATTCGCTCCAAGCCAGAGTCACATTTGATGAGGCAACGTCTAGCGTAGTTATTCACCTACAGGAAATAGAACATCAAATTAACACTTTATCCATTATTCTCGGTTCTTTAGCCACTAAAAACTTACATCCCTTTATTCTTAGTTATCACCAAATTAGTGAGTTATTAAAGGAACTCCCTCTATTTCCAATTAAATACGGTAATGCAGGATCCCTTTATATTACAGCAACTTGCATCTGTCGAAAGCGCCCATATAGGAGATCATCTCTTCTGTAAAGTAACCATACCACTCATTGAAAAGGAATGGTTCACTATAAAGAAGGCCTACTCCTTACCATTCCCGTTAGGAGAAAATATATTCGTGCATTACGAAATAGAGGAGGAATACTTAGCTACGGACACAAGTGGAAATAAGTTCATACCCTTGAAAGAGCAACAGCTGAAACTATGCGAGAAAAGAAGTTTGAATAAGTCTGCTAAAATTAGAGTCTGTCATTTTGCACTACCAATTTACACTAATCCCCAAAATAATTGCATCTTACTTCTCTTCAAGGGTTGGTCTGAAGCCAATGAGATTTGTGCCAAGGCACCAATCCGTAACAATCATAACGTTCTAATAAAAATGAATAGTGAAAACTCTTGGCTATATATTTTCCCTCAGGAATCGGATGTTAAATTGCACTGTACCGATTTTCAGACAACTATCCGACTAACTCAATGCGGTATGATTTCCCTGAAACCAAATTGTCAAGCGCAGATTGATAATTTCCTACTAACGACTACAAACAAACTCAATAAGGCAGCTGAGGTAGCAGAAATTGACCTTGTACCGAAATTAGATCTTCACCCATTTACAGAAATACTCAAGAGTTTAAGACCCGAAAATAAAACCTCGAAAATGCATGTCTAAAATTATAAGCAACATGATGACTTCCTAAAAGAAAACAGTGCAGAATTTAATAACCTTCTCCAAAAAATTCAGAAAGCACAAGATGACAGAGAAACTAGAAACAGAAATAAAAAACAAACCATTGCCCTCGGATTGGCGGGCTCCACTCCCATAGTAATCATCTTAATGCTCGCACTAATATTCAAATTACGAAAGAGACACCCCAAAACCCTATCTCCTATTATACTCTCAGCCTCCAAAGAAAAGGGGGTCCCGGACAAGGAAGTTTCAATCGTACTAAAAAACAAAAATCCTTTCGCACAGGCAAAACCTAAAAAAGTACCAAGCTTAATACGAGAAACTAGCATGAACGTAAGGTCTAAGCCTAGCGAGTTTGAAATGCTCTAGTTAAAAAAAAAAAAAACAAAAACAAAAAAAAAACGTTTTGCCTAAAAATTAGAGTAAAACAATACGACAATACACTTATAAAACATAATGTACAAAAAAAAATGGACGAACATATGTATGTGAAGATTCTTTTTTGCTTGAGCACACCAAGGTAATTTAAATACCCCTAGCCTTAAATCAGACCGAAAAAATAAAAAAACATGCAATGTGTTAACCGCAAAATTACATATATCTATTATATTATACATAGGGCCAAATAGAATAATTTACTCAAGAAGTAAAAAAAAAAAAAAAAATAGTTACGTGTACCTATAGAAATAGCATGAATGTAATAATATCCCTAATTTTATTTTTAATTGCAAAAAAAAAATATTTATGCAGAAAGAGAAATTGTAAGAAATGCGAACACCGCTCATCTTTTGCGTAAGACTATTTCGTTATTTTTATTATACAAAAAATTCTTGGTTCCGGACAAACTTACTGGCGGCTTAAAGCATTACTTTCTATGCGGGAAGATATATGATACATCATATACCTTCTTTTCGATGGTGGAGGAATGTAATGTACTATAATATATATATATTTAAATATATTCGTGCAATAAAGCACAAATTACTGAACAGAGGCAATTGCGAAATTCCCGACCTGGATTAACATGCATAAATCTGCAATCAATCCAGTGTCTTCGCAAAATGCATTGACCTCTTGTCATCAAGTAATTATTTGTTGTAAATAAGTGAGGAAAGTATGCGCAATTCTGCTGATTCGTTCTGATCGCAGAATTGGGTCACGAAAGTGACGAAAGTTGCAGGTAAGTGCGCTCAAGAACTAAGAAGTTCAGTGAGTTTGGATTTGATTTTTGGATCGGCAATACGGTGAGCGGTTTTCTAGTTTCGAAAGTAATAACTGGAATAATAGTTGATTAAGTTAATGACAGTAAATCGAATTAGATTACAAAAGAAAAGAAGTTTATTGAATAAAAAAAAGGTGTTAATAATAAAGAAATAAAGAAGTTTATTGAATAAAAAAAGGTGTTAATAATAAAGAGTTGTTTGAATTATAATTCCTGTCCCGTGAAGAAAAAGTTACCCTACTCGGGTGATAGACCGAATCATAACAGATAACAGAAAAATATAAAAAAAGTTTAAGACATGTATTTTTCAAATTATAGACATTTCTTTTGTTGTCGAGAAAACGTACACCCTGTGAGGGTTTTTTAGCTCCTGTTGCTACAAATCTTTACTTTTTTCAATTTTATTTTTCTTGTATAATCCTGAATAGTTCTTATGTAAGCTATTGTTTTAAATTCTAAGCCAACTGCTCCAGCTTGGAAGAAAATGTCACAATTTGCCGAACCAATAATATAAAATTAATAATTCGTTGAACTTTAACTGACTGCACTGAAAAAAAATGTACTACACCAGTTTTGCAAGCAGGTTTAAAAGTTGACGCATTTAATAAGGATTCTAAAATGGCATAAAACTTGCTACATTATTTCTTACATTATGGGAAAAAAGTTGTTTTCTTCAATAAACCCAGTTTCGAAAAATTTCTTTTCACCTACTAAAAATGATTCTAGTGTACCCAAAGCTTGCCGTAAGACCGTAACGTTAAGATTCTAGTTTGAATGAGACGGAAAGCCATTGCATGAAGTGTGAGTGAGCAAGATAATGAACAGAAACAGAAAAGTTGGTATACGGAGAAAGAATGAGAGAAAATGTAGAATGCATCCCAACTGTATACTTGATGATGTGTTAGATGAAATTTTAAATAGGATAACATTTCTAAGAAGTGAATTAAATCATATAAGGTGCTCCTACAAAAAAAAGATATCGAGACCAGATAAACACTTTCCGTCCGATCTATATAATCTCTAACCCATCTATATAATCTCTAACCCATCGGCAAGATTTTTTGAAAAAGTACCTATAATTCGCTTGATAAAAATGACTTAAATGCTTAACAAACGAAAGAATAAAAAGGATTTAGAAATATCTACTCTTGTCCACTTACAATTAATTAACCAAGTCGTAGAAAAAGTTCAAGAATTTCGAATCGCGCAATGCCATATATTGAAATAAACAGTAACTATATTTTATACCTAATGTAGGAATGCGATAAATTAGGACTCAAAACGAGCAATGAAAAAACAAAAGTGATGGCAGAATGAAGTGTGAATGGGCGCCAGTGAATAAGTTGCTTTGTGTTCCTCGCCTATAAATTTAATTTTGTCGCCTAAATAATATATCATCGGTTCGCATATGACAGTGAATCTTCTGAGTTTTGAAATTGTTATTATTATTTATTTTTTCTATTTCCTTTTAATAAGTATCTGCTCGGTTCTTTCGCAAAAACTTAAATCAGCATGTCCACGAGGAGTCAAGTGTCACAAAAACTTGGTAATACCGCCTTTTCTGCTCAAATCAAAGCATTACAGACTGTGATCACTAGTGAAATAAATGACATCGAGAGATCATTGAAAAACAATTACTCCCGAAATGCTGATGTTGGTGAAAATTATAATTCTCTAAAAAGCGTACTGGATGGCATAACTGAACAAATCGCCGAACTCAAAACTTCACTTTTAGCACGGGCCGAAAAATCTGATGCAGCAGTGAATCAAATTAAGTCCCGATTAGATTCTTTCGAACGCCGTGACCGATTATCAAGTGTTATTGTTACTGGCATACCTAGAGATCGCGATGAAAATATCCATAGAATTTTTACACGAATCTGTGATAAACTAAATCACACTCATTCAAAATATGTCGACACCTACAGACTCCGCACTAGGAATAATACTGGGTCCCCAACTATTGTTATCAAATTTCCTACAAAAAATGAAAAAATCTGCTTTTACATTAAGTACAGAAAACTCAGTTCTCTGTCGCTGGATGACATTGGGTATCAAAATAAGAGCCGAATTTTTATTAATCACTTCCTAACGCCTTGAGATCCCATAATTTTTCTACAGGCTAGTCGAATGAAAGCTCAGGGGAAGCTGACTGATGTTTTTATTTTCAATAGCTTTGTTTTTGTGAAGAGTGCATCTTCTGTGGAGGCGTCCAAAGTTACTGACCTACATCAACTCGAGCTATCTACTTCAGAGGAGTCATAAGTTATAGTCCTACATCAACTTGAGGTTACTGAGCAATGCTTTATTGAGTATTTACAATCAAAAGTTATTTTTTTTTCTTTCGGTTTCTTTGTCATACGCATAGTAATAAGTTTTCTTATATTATTGTTCTCTAGTTTATTAATATTTCTTTCTACTTTCATGGTAATGTGTGGTGTGCTTTCCCTTTATGCCCTTTTCCCGTTCCGCTTGTTGGTTGTGTGACCTTGCGGCTGGTGCCATGCTTGGGATAAATTGTACTACTGTCATGTTACGTGTTCTTGCTAAACAATCACCTCGATTGAAAGTGTGTAATATTAATGCACGCAGTCTTATTAGCTGAATCGATGGACTTGTGAGCATTGTCTCGGACTCAAAAGTTAACAAAATTTGTGTGTCAGAATATTGGTTAAAACCGCATATCCCTGATTCTCTAGTTCACATTCCTGGCTTTAAGTTATACAGGTGGGACCGACCATTTAGGCGCGGGGGTGGGGTCGCAATATATCTCCTGCAAAATAATTGCAACGTCGGGTACAAATGAAGTAGAGTTCATATTTCTTGAACTATTTGGCGGAGAAAACAAATGTCTTGTAGGTTCTGTATATAAACCACCCAAAGTTTCTAACTTATCTCAGTTTTACGAAACACTCTCCGAAGTTTGTTCAGATTATCCTCATAATAATCGGAGGGGATTTTAATCTCAATGTTCTTGACAAATGTAATGCAAATTCAAGCTTTATCTCAAAGAAACATCAAGTTTAGCCTTTAAATTGTAAACAAAGAACCAACACATTTCTCAGCTACTAATGCAACCTTGTTGGACCTTTTCCATGTGGGTGACATAAGCATGGTAGCTTCGCGTTACCAATTATCCGTTCCGATCACTATTTGCTCTTACTGAGCTACAACTTGGACCGTCCTCATAGCGGGACAAGTTATTTGTTTTCCATATAGAGACTATGGTAAACTAAACTTACCTATATACTATTTGAGGAGGCATTTTCTCTGGGATGGAACCGTGGTTATCATATACCGGAGGTAAATTATCGAGTCTGTTATTTTAATGAGCTAGTGATGTCGTTGTTTGATAAATATTGTCACGCGCTACAAAGTGACACAAGCGACATCTGTTGGAAATACAAACAACTTTAGGTTAGTGTCATCTTAGTAAACTTTCGGTTCGGAGAACGGAATATTCAGGAAGGTTCTAGGATAATTCGTAGAGTATAATTCGGCGCTCTCACATCCAGGAGGCGGAGTCTTATTTCAGACAGATAAGTAAACAAAGTAAACTATTGCGATAATTAGAAGTATAGTACTAGCGATAACTATAAAGGGTTGACTTGATAACTATTTGTGAGAGTAAACAGTAAAGATAAATAAAGAAAGAAGTTTTGAATGATAATTCAAATATTGTGTTTTAAAATACGAACTAAGACCATGCTCGTAACAATACGTTCCTCTTCGTAGGGTTAATGTCAGGAAACCGAAGTGTCCCTGGGTTTCCCCACACGTAGAAAAACTAATTATAAATCGCGACAAGGCTTATTTGCATTAAAAAACTTGCAGATCTTCTCCCAATTGGGCAATTTTTCGGGTACTTAGGAACAGAGTAACGTCAGCTGTACGGCTTGCAAAGCAGTGTTATTATGCTGACAAATTAAGCTCAGAACTCCCCCCAAAACATTAAGGAAAAACTTGCAAGCAATTGGAGTGAATAAGAAAATTGTTTCAGATCCCGATATTGATACTTATATTCTTAACCAGAGTTTCTTAGATTTCGACATTTCTTCTATTTCAGGTTCTGATATCGAGCCAAGATTACGAGTGCAGAATCGCTTCTCATTTCGTAATGTCACTGAAGTTAAAGTCCTTGCTGCCACAAAATCTATTAAATCCGATGCAGTTGGACTGGACAATATTCCTTTAAAATTTATTAAACTTCTGCTTCCATGTATTCTTCCATTCATAACACATATTTTTAACATTTGTTTAATGACCTCTAAATTTCCTTCTTAGCGGAAGAATGCTCTTGTGGTACCAATTGCTAAGAGGAAAAATCCCGTCTATTATTCTGACTATCTACCCATAAGCATTTTACGTTGTCTCAGTAAGGCTTTGGATAAATTTAGCTCCACAAGTATCATTGAATTCATTGATGTCAATGAGCTCTTGTCGCCTCGGCAAGATAGATTCAGGTCTAATCATAGTTGCACCACGGCTCTACTCAAATTAACTGATACTTACTCTGCCCAAAGGCTTTTGATACTGTTGATCACAAGCGTCTACTTTGCTAGGCTCCATATTGGGACCCGTCTTTTTTACACTTTATATAAACGATGTTCCTGATACACTCAAATTTGTCAACATTTTAATATGTGCAGATGATGTTCAAATATTTCTGAGTTGCCCTTGTGGTGTGGGCTAACTGAGGACTGCATCCGACAGATGAATCAGAACTTGAGTGCTATTTTTGATTGGGCACTAAAAAATAATTTAAAGTTAAATCCTGACAAGTCTCGGACTATAGTACAATTTAGAAAGTCCATTTATACTAGTACCTTTTCTCCATTACATATTGGTTCGACGCCTATACCATTTCTGGATAAAGTAAAAACTGTGAGTAACATGCATTGATCATATCATAAAAGTATAGTCTCAAGGGTATATGGAAGTCTTCGCAAACTTTGGTGCAGCGAACGGTATACACCACTTAGCGCTCGATTCACTCTAGCTAAATCACTGTTACTACCAATCATAACGCAGGGAGATATAATATGTGGCAACCTCGCGCAATAAACTTAATGTCTGCTTTAATTCTATAGTACGATATGTATATAAACTTCGCCGGTTTGATCATGTATCGCAGCTCGTCAATCAGTTTTTTGGGTGTTCATTTTCCTCGTATACGAAAATTCGCTTGAATATATTTTTATTCAATTGGATTTTGAATAGCAAGCCTTTCTTCTTGACAGAAAAACTAGTTTTTTACGGTCTGCGCGCACAAATAATCTTCTAGTGCCTAGATATTCTTATTCACAATCAAAGCGTTTATTTTTTGTTCATGCTATCATCCTCTAGAATTCACTTCCTACTGCTATAAGGCGTGCGGGATCGTTGAGAGTGTTGCTGAAAACACATTACACAAGCCACTGACCAATACTATATTAGATTGGTTTAATTTTTTTCTCATAGTCTATCTAATTTTAACTTGATTTACTCATTATAAATTTGAATAGATTATTATTTTCGTTTTGATATACAATTCATTGTTCAGCGTTCGTTTTATCTTTATTATCCATAAATACAAAGCTTTCCATTACATTTTTGCGACCATAAACAATCAAAATTACTGTTTTCTCAACTTCATAGATATGCACATATATACAGGGTGTTCCAGGAAAAGTATGCAATACTGAAACTCCTAAAAGATGAGGTGATTTGCATTCGAAAATATCATATTATTTTTATCGAATTTGCGTTATTTTCGAAATTACAGCGGATTTTAGATTTTTTTGAAACTGGAGTCCTTGCAACGCTTTTTTGGTTGTAACTCAGCTCGTTTTCCGTACTGAATCATTTTGGTCTTGTTTTATTCGTATTACTACTGGCTTTCATTTATAATAACTAGCTTTCAAAAAAGTTTATAGAGTAGTAAGCAATTAACTATGTAACTTCAAAAATGTTTTTCTCTTCGAAAATTTATCTTCTTTGAGGGTCGAAAATCTCCTAAAGTGGCCATATTAGCAAACTGTTCCGTATCCAAAGAAAACATCCCTAATATGTTACCTTTCAGACAAATACAACATTTTTAGCCTAGCACAAGTACTCCCCGAGATGCAGGATAAGATGTCTTGTAACATTTCTCGCAAATACTTGAACGAAATTATTTCGAAATTAAAATGTTTTTTATAATGGTGGGAAAACTAAGCACTGAAGCAAGAAAATCGCATGAAACCTACTTTATAATTTAAAATATATGTTTAGGACTGTTGATACAATATTTTGCACTATTACTTTCAATCTGTCGTTATCATAATGAAGTCAAAATAAAGCGCCTTTTAAGTTCAGGTAACGCAGCATAAATAGAAGATCAACCGTGGTTCAAAAAATAATGGTGTATGTCTATCATGCCCTAACCTACACATATCGTCGCATAAAGAAATAATCTTGCACAGGTAAAAATATATTGGTATTTCATTTTTATGTAGGAATTTAGGTAGGCAAAATTTCTTCTTTTCTGAAACTTGGGAAAAATTGTTATGACCGGTTTCACAGTAAAGGCTTAAGCCAAGTTGTAATAAATATTTCGGTTTCACAGTCAAGGCTTAGTTGTTATCACTGGCTTAAGGCAACTTAACTTAAGCCCGTCATCTCGAGGGCTTAAGCCTCAGATTTTGCTGTGAGAGGCATAGGAAATTATTGCTAAATATATATTTTATTTAAATATTATAATTTTTGTTACTAAACGAACGTACATATTTCAAAAAATATATTTTAAAACTAAATTTAAATTTTCCAAGCGAAAAATAGCAATTTTGAGTACTGTCTGGCAGCTAGTGTCAGCAGTCCATTTGACGTTTTAGGAAGAAACCAAACAGTTTAGGACAAAAATGAGTGATTTATCTGATGCAGAGGATATAAGCGGCGAAGAAATGTATAATATAATATCGCAAGGTGTGATCTGTGAAAAAATCATAAGAAGGCGCACGCTACATTTCGAGAAATAGGATGACTTCAAAATTTTTCTCGGTTTCGACTGTAGAAAGATGCGACTATGATGGTTTACGTTGGCGAAACATTCTGCAACAATGATTTTGGATTTGATATCCTTCCAGATAAAATCACAATAAACTGGTAAATAAAAAGTACTTCTTTTCGCTTGGTTATACACAGTGGCAATTTACTTTAAAAAAAATCGCAATTATAGCAGTGCTGACAACTTAAAAAATTTCATCTGCGGCTTAACTAAGACTCAGCTTACTGGGTACTGTGAATGAAACCGAGTAGGCTTAAGTTCTGTGCTTAAGTCACACCCGTGGCTTAGCTAATCTCTGGCTGAAGCCTGGACTGTGAAACCGGCCATAAGTGTTTTCATCCCAGTTATATTTCAGCATTTGATCAAGAAAGTAATCAGCAAAAATAATCGAAGTAATGCCTGCAAATTTTACATACCAGGAAATGGCTGAAATGTACTTTATATGTGCTATGTGCGATGGAAATTATTCTGCAGCTATAGAGTAGTATAATAGGCGGTATCCTCGTGGACGGGCCCCGTATCGCGGATTATTTTCCAGATTTCAGCGTCAATTGTGCGAGAGCGGATCTTTTCGCGAGTTGAGGCGAAAACGATACTATATTATATTTATTAAGAAGCGATGCTAATATAAGTATCCGTGAAATTTGAAGACGCACTAAGGAGCCTGTTGTAAATGTAAGTAGTACTACTGAATTTCGTTTTTATTAATAAAATATTTATTTAATTAAATTACAATTATATTAAGCTCAAGATACTTTTGTAATTCGAGTTTGGACGCGTTTGCATGAAGAAATATTTCATCCGTACCACTATACTCGAGTACCAGCACTACAGCCAGCAGACTTTTCAAAACGCATTTCATTTTGTCAATGATGACTTTACCATAATAATATTGTGATGAATATATTATGGACAGATGAGGCTAATTTTTCAAAGAATCCAACCTTAAATATTCATAGAAGCACTACTGGGCAGAAGAAAACCCAAGCCTTACAAGAGCAGCCAGATTTCGAGGGTATTTCAGTTTCAATGTTTGGGCAGCAATAATTGGAACTTGATTAGTAGGTCCTATAATATTCCACCCCAATATAAATGGCTACAATTATTTAGAATTTCTCCATACAACTTTGGAGGATATCATTGATGACCTTCCTCTCAGCGCCACATACAAAATGTGGTTTCAACACGTCGGTCGGTGCACCAGCACACTACGGGGTACGGGTGAAGCATTACTTAAATGAGCGGTCTCCAAACAAATGGATTGGACGTGGAAGTGACATTCCTTGGCCTCCTCGATCACCAGACCTAACACCTCTGGATTTCTTTTGTTGGGGTCACCCAAGAAATCTTCTTTATCAGGACGAAAGGGAGATCTTGCCTCCCGACGATTTAGTAAATCGTAACCTTATAAGCCGAGAAATGCAGCGAGCAGGCATATCAAAGACAATGATAAAGCGAGCCAGAAAATGTATTAAGTGCGACGGTCAAGTATTTGAGCAATTTTTAAATTAGTAGTTTTCAGTAGTTACTTCTATCATACTTATAGGCTAGATACTGCATTGTAAATGTCATTAGGATAACATCATTTTTGATTTTCATCGTTTTGGAAAAACCAATACCTACATTGTTTTATTTGACCACGACAGATTAAAAATAATAGTTCAAAATATATTATTAACAGTCCTAAGCATATATTTTAAAATTATAAAGTAGGTTTCACTCGATTTTCTTGCTTCAGTGCTTAGTTTTCCCACCATAAAAAAGTATGGGCAAGGTATGTTGCAAGACATCTTATCCTGTATCTGGCGGAGTACTAGACCTAGCCTAAAAATTATGTATTTGTCTGAAAGGTTACAGATTAGGAATGTTTTCTCTGGGTACGGAATATTTTGCTAATAAGGCTACTTTAGGAGATCTTCGATCCTCAAAGCAGATAACTTTTCGAAGACAAAAACATTTTGAAGTTATATCCTTAATTTCTTACTTATTTACAAGCTTTTTTGAAAGCTATAGTTATTATAAATAAAAGTCAGTAGTAATATGAATAAAACAAGACCAAAATGGTGGTTCAATAAGGAAAAGGAGCTGAGTTACAGTCAAAAAAGCGTTGCAAGGACCTCATTTTCAAAGTAATCTAAAATCCGCTGTAATTTCGAAAATAACACGAATTCGAAAAAAATGACGTTTTCGATTGCAAATCTTCTCATCTTTTCGGGTTTTCAGTATTGCATACTTTTCCTGGAAGAACCCGTACATAAAGAAATATCTTATTTGTACAAACTGTAACCAAATAAATTGAATTTGTATTTGAAATAGAGTTCTAGTAAATGTTATTACATGTAAATGTCAAAATAAATTATGTAGAGTGGATACATTTATTATTTATATAGTAGATATAGAAGTTCGGCGTCCTGACTAACTAGCGTAGAATATTGAAAGCCTATCACATCTTACCAACTGTACCGTTTGAAATTTAGAGAAGCATAATTGTTTATTGTGTTTGCTGTTGCTTCGATGTGCTTTTGCGAAAGTGTTGCACTGCTACTTTTTTTCATTTTTTAAGGTCATCTAATCAAAATAAATGGTTTCATATTCTCTTTATTTAACGCCACCTCGACTGAACGTATGCGCTGTATGTGTCCGGTTGCGGACACTTTTCGCTAAATTGAAATTTCATTTGTGTTTCATTCTCAATTGAATGATATTATTTTGTGAGAATTTTATTTCAATTTTGCTCTGGCATGTTGCTGACTTCGGAAAATATTTGGCTTTGGATTTTCTGATTTCTGACTTCCGATTCGATTCGTATGGAAAGCGGGTATTTATTAACATAATGGTGGAGGTATTCTGAAAGCATTCTTTCACTACGCTCGAGTGCCCCATTTGGTTGCGGGTGGTAAGGGGTAGTTTGGAGTTTATGAATTTTTAAAAGCTTATATAATTCCGTAAAAAGTTTGCTGAGAAAATTTGTTCCCTAATCAATTAAAATGAACTGGGGTATTGCGTTAGCACAAATATTACTTTTGTAGTTAGCTCCCTGTCGCTAAGGTCAATAACGTCATGCAGAAAGAGGCCGATGAAAGCACATATTTGACTTCCAGCAGACTTGGATGTTCTTTTACACTTACTGAAATTAACGCTTTTCCAGATTTGACTGACTTACAGATGTAGAACAGTTCTGATAGGACAGTCGATGTCGCTATTCTTTCCGAAGATCTTTTCAAGGTATAGGAAATTTTGTTATCAAGCTTCTATTCTTTCCTAGGCTGTGTCTATCTATTTTCCAGCAGAGATGTCCAGTTTGACACCGAAGTATGCCCCAGGTTCTTTATCAATTTACTATCATTAGTGTTTGTAATGAGAATTTTATGTATAGTAGTTTTCAAACGTAATAGGGAATACCTTTTCTCTTGTATGACACAATAGTCAGGGGGCCCTTTCTGTAATTAGATGAGAAGTTTTCTCAGTTGCCCCGGGGGTGGGGGTGGGGGGGGGGGTGCCTGTCCGCTTGACTGACCAGTTCGAGATTATTGTCGAGTTATGGCGTTAATAGAAGGCTCTTCGTGTTGTGTACGGCTCAAAGCATCTGCGTTTGAATTTAGCTTTTTGGACTCGCATAAGTCTGGAGGTGGGGCTCTTTAAATTCATAAGCCAAGTGAGCTACTGATGATCAGTTACTATAGTGAACCGATGACCATAGAGATAGGGCTGAAATTGTTCGATAGCGAAGAATATAGCTTGATGTGTTTTCTCTATTGTCGTATATTTAACGTTAGCTGAATTCAAGGTCCTACTGGCGTAATGAATAGGTTGATCCGCATCCATCTAGCCGTGGGACAGTACGGCACCAATGGTGTAACTAGGAATGGTTCATCAAAACAGGGATACCTTAAAATAAGGGCCGAAAGTTGTATAGACTTCAGGAAATCTGTCTGTCCAGAAAATTTAACTTATCCGACTGTAACTTCAGACGATGAGCTTTTAGTCCTCAAAAACTTTTATCAGTTTCGGATTATGGTCTTTCAATCTACAACCATAAACAACAATGTCGCCCATGTAGACGAAATATTCTATTCCCCGTAGCCCCGCAACGATATTTTCATCAACCTCTGGAATGTGGAGGGAGCATTCTTGAACCCGAAAGGCGTTCTGTTATAATGGAAGTGCGCGTATGGAGTACTGAATGCTGTTTAAGCCATATCAGTAAAGAGGAGAAGTATTGGGATCTTCCCAACTGGTCAAGGGTATACATATGTAATATTCGAGAGGGGAAAAGAATCGCCGATCGTTATGTCATTTAACCGTCGAAAACCCATGACAACTCACTAGCGCTTGATACCTGATGCGTCCGGTTTTTTCGCAACAAGTAATAGCTCCAAGCTCCAAGGACTAGTACCCGGACTCATAATATTCTCTTCCAACATTCCAGTTATCTGATGATTAATTTCCTCATGCTTAGACTCGTGTAATCTGTATGGTTTAACATTTATGGGTCGTTTTTCTGAATAAGTTGGGATTTTGTGCTAGCCCGAATCAGTCGCAGGGAGTATATTCTCGGCAGGTCTCCAAGATGCCTGCCACTTCTTTAGAATTGCAGTGTGCAAGATTGGGTTTACTTGGAAATAGATCGAGGCGGTTTTGTATTTTGTTCTCCACATGCAAGATCTGTACTATAATATAACTCCCTAAATATTCTTTATATTTTAAGGGTATTTGGATCAAAGGAAAATTTCTAGTCACGCACGTTTAACAATATTACGTTAGCTTGAGAATTTTTGGAGGTAGAAATTGTGTTGCCTATGTATACACCAGGCACGATCTCTCGCTGTACAATTAAAAATCCTTTCATATGTTTACTGGGATTTGAATAATAGTTTTTGATCTTGGAGGCAGTTCGATTGACTTTATATCCTTCGCATTTTCAATATTAATTGAGGGGATGGAGTTCATTATGTCCCTATGTTCAATATACGGCTCTTTTTCAATATTTTTGGGCTTTATATCTGGAATATTTTCGTCTTGATAGTCCCGTTTTAAACTACGCATATCATGACGAGGAGTACAGACACCTATAGAGGTCGTTACTTCCTTACCATGTACGATTTCACCTTGATCCAAAAAGGATAGCTTTTCGTTATATGTGCCTATATTGCACTTAATAGTTTTATTTTCGTAATTAATTTTACACTTCTATTTGTGTAAGAAATCATGGAAGAGAACATTCAATAAATTAGGTATTATTCTACTTTTTTTTATTGAATACTCACAAATATATTTTCGTGAATCTAATTCACACATTGTTTTTGAAAAAATATATTGCTTTTCACTATCTTGTTTGATCGTGCCCAATGCACCAGTACTACCTTACTACTCAGTAGTATGGCACATAAGAGTACAGCTACATTTCAGGAAATATTCCCTACACTTTAGGGAAAAAACAAAAGAAAATTTGAAAACTCGCTACATTTTAGGGATAAAAAAACAAACAAACGAACCGAAAATTCTCTACATTTTAGGGAATGCTCCCTACATTTTAGCGAATTCTCCCTACATTTTAAGAAAAAGCCTACCTGCTTTTAGGGACGAAAAACTAATGTACATTTTCCAATGTGGACTTTCCTTAATCTTATAGAAAAATACCTAAGCTTTGTACTAGCTTCTTTCCGGAAAAGTTTTTTACTGTGTAGGCAGGCAAAAGAAAAATCCATTAATTCTAGGTTTGCAAAGATAAACAATGGAACACTTGCTATTCATACTCTGAGAGGACTCATTTTATTGCATTATGAAAATCAAAATGCCTTCATTAAAAAAATTTCAGACAACCAAAAAGAAAAATCCTGTTATTTTTTACTATTTTAATTCTCAAAGATAAATAGAAACACTAATAATGTGAAGAAATCCATTAATTAATTTTATTATCTCCTCTATTAACAAATTGCAGAGATAACTAATGGAAACACTTTTATTCATGATTTGAGGAGTTCGATTGATTGATTTTATTATGAAGATCAAAATTTGTATATAAAAATTTCACGCAAGCAAAAAGGAAAAATCCATTAATTTAGGTTAGCTCCTCTATTAACAATTTTCAACAATAAATAGTGACACTTCTTATTCATATTTTGAATATATTAGTTAATATATTTTATTAGAAAGTCAAAATTTATTTATAAATCAGGCTCACTAAATTTACCTAAATTACTTTCAAATTCAAATCATTTTAAATTAATTTACGTGTAGGTGAATCTTCCAGTTGTTCCTGTAATTTATTTTTAGTAATTTTATCAGCATTCAAACAAATATGATGGGAATGTGTTACAGGCACCAAATAGATCGACATAATGCTTAAATTCTGGCAGATTATCATACAAACTAACAGGTGTATCTGGTCTTTTGGGCAAGAGCTTGTTCTTACTTTTTCTTTCGGTATTTCATTAGTAGAAAGGTTTTGCTTTATTATTATTATTTTTTCACTCTTTAACCTTTTTATTGCCTTTTATTTTCAAAATAAATTTTTTTTGTTTTATTCCTTTGCGACGGTTAGTAAACCCAAAAACCAATTCAACATGAACTGTTATATATACATATATATATTTTTTATCGAAGCTTTTGAAACTTTTCATTGAATTTATTTGTTATTTTGATTTCAATGACTTTAATCACTGGCTGATCTGCACTCCTGCCACCATTTTTTATGTGGTGATTGTACCACATAGGACTGGGAGTGCTTCTTCTGCTGAAGGAAGATTCACCTGCTCTTTCTATGATGCCAGAAACCACGAGCTTTACAACAATTTCGGTAATGTTTAAAATTGGGCACCGATGGCATATATTTATCATGCAGTTTACGATAATCGATAACAGCACACAATTTCTGTTGCCCACTTATATCTCGTTTGTTATTTTAGAACGATCCAAGCAGGTGAACTTGGTCTTATTGTTCCTTGGCTCAACATATAGTTACTTTGTATACATTTGGATTTAGTATAGATTGGAATATCGTCTGTTGTGGGGATGCTGTGCTTTATTTTGTTGGTGAAAATTAATTGCTGTCCCTCTTTGAGGAATATTTTTGCGTAGTCTCTACGCGCTTTTAATACTGAACTTTTTTCTACCTCCTTTAAGTGTAATACCCGTATTAGCTGTGCTGTATTATACTGCTCGGTGTGACTGCAATTGGAATGGTGTAGGCTAAAAATATTTTATTCCAGGAATTCTGCGTGGGGTACTTTTTGTACCTTTGACGGTTTTTCGAGGAAAAGCGTTTGGTCTGAGTTTGTAATGTTTGTTATTTCAATTGCGCTGAGCCAATCTTTTGCCTTGCATTGGTTTGGTTGGATTTTCATTGGGTTAATATAGATATTCTCATTTTGTATATAAACAGGTAAACTAGCAGTTAGTTTTGTTTTATCGCGGACGTTGTACCAGTTGGACATGAAATTTGGTTTGAAGGCCAATGATAGAGCTGCGTTTTCAGATACTAACACTTTATTTGATAAATCTCGTTTTGCGCTTAACGTTGTTAATGCATTAAGCCGAAGCTGGCCGTCAAAGCATCCGTGGTATTGGAATACTAAAAATTTTAAACTGCCGGGATGGATTAAACTCGAGGAAGGTTGGTACGGTTACCTGTTTATTATATTTGCTTAGTGTGGTTGTTATTACTATGGGTTCGATTTGGACTAGATCTTCTGCATATACAAAGTCAATGTTCATTAATGAAGAAGAAGTTCCAGTGACTATAGGAAATTCTAAGGGGCATGCAAAGGGTAATGCTACGTGGACATTCGGAAGTATAAATCAATGTTTATTTATCTCTAAGTACCCGATTTGCATATCGAGGCTGATAGATGTAAATTGGTGCCACCCATTTCAAGCGATATACTTCATAGGGTTGTTATTTTATTATCTTATTTGTAATTATGAGGTATACGTTTGAATCGTAGTAGTAATACTGGTTTCACTCTTGTATATGAGAAAAGCTTTGGGGATAATTATCATCATGCAGACCTGTAGAACCACAGGATTCATTGCTTAGTGCTGTATGATCTTGTTCGTACCTACATATTATGAAACTCTTTACTCGTAAAATTTGGTGGAACGTTTGATCTGAAAAAGTTATATTATGCGAATCTTTGTTCTTGACATTTTTGAAATATAAGTAGCCTGAACTGGTATCCATAGGCTCATGTTTGGAACGATCAAATTGCTGTTGTAGCGTAAATTTTGTTTTATTACACATGAAATTAATACATATTAAATGTTGTGGGATTATCAGGTGCTCGCACATGCCGCATTTGTGGTTGTGGGATGGGTTGTATGGTCCTAATTTTATGTTAGGGTATCGGTCTTGATTGTATGTACTTTTGGTTTATTGACTATTTATAATTTTGATTTGATTATTGTTGTTATTTTCGGATTTCACATAGAATATATTCTGTTCATAAATGCAGTTAGAGAATGCTGCTGCTAATGTCGTGGGTTTCATTGCTCGCATTGTAAAAGCAAATGGTTCTCTTAATCCTGTTAAGAACGTATTTAAGCACATTTCAGAGTATAAATTCTTTTTCGCTTTTATAACATTATCGTTTTCTTCGTGAATTTGAAGGTGATTACTCATAGTAGCAAGAGTTTCTAAAATTTCGCTACAGAACTTTTCACTGTTTTTATTATGTTGTTTAGGGCTTTGCAGGTTTACTATCAGGGACGTTTGGTTCAGTGTTGGGCGTAATCTGATTGGAGTGTAATTTAATTAATAATTTCATTACAGTTTAGTCAAATTACAAAGTAACTAATTAAATTGTATTCGATTAAATATCAATCAGATTACTTATGAGAGAATATGTAATCTATCAAAAGTGTAATCTGTTACAATATAATTAGATTATTTTGTAATTTAATTACATTGTAACAGATTACTTTGTAGATTACTTAAAAGTAATTAATAATATAATGAAATGAATTGAAAGAAAATAGTATTGTTCTCGTACGAAATTAGTTTTAGGGAGTTTTATGAAGAATTAGAATACAAATATCTTAAATAATTTAAATGTCTTAAATGTAATCACATTAATTAGATTAACATGTAGTGGGATTAACTTGTAATCGATTAATGTGTAATCAGATTAACTTGTAATCACATTACACGTTAATCGATTACATTATGTAATTATGGAAATGGATTACATTAGTAATCTGTTACAAAGTAATCTGATTACAGATTACATGGTTAATTGTAATTGTTAATCATTAATCAGATTACATTTTGCCCAACACTGGTTTGGTTCCATTTAACCGAATAATGCAGTATAAGGTTAGCTTTCATTTGAGCCCAAACGAGGGGCGTCCCATGGGAATTCAAAACTTCATAGCACGTAATAATATTCGCCCGAGAGGTATACCGTCAATTGCAGATACAAGAAAAAGGATTTCACGTCAATTAAGTTGGGACCGCAATTTCATGGTAGAGAACATTTGAATACGTCAAAATTTAGGGCTCAATTAGAGCTAATTTAATGCCAGTTCCCCAAATTTAATGCTCTCGTATTTTTTTTAAATATCCATGGATAACCCAATTTTATTAAGAGTTATGGCGACCACTACTGAAAATAAGTTAAATATTATTGTAACAATAGCGTGCACTGCAAAATATTTTAGGGCTCAATTGGGGCCAACTTATTTCCTCTATCCTTAAGGTAAAAATGTAATCGTTACCAAAAAAGCATAAAAATAAAAATTTTAAATACAAAATGGTCAATTGAGCTTGAGCCTACACGCTACCCACATTTTAATATTTCTGTGCGTTCCAATAGGATTCGAAACGATTTCTACATTCATAACTTTCCGTGGAGGGATAGTAGAGCAATGCGGTTATTTTATTTGTATTAGTCATTTTCGGGAGAAAGACATAAGTGAAAAAATTGTGTTGTTCCGTGAGGGGGGAGAGGTAGTACTACCCCCCCCCCCGGGGTTGCGCAAAATGAGGCGTGGCGGTTATTGGTTATATGTTGTTTAGGAGGGTGAAACGGGAAATTTGGAATGGGTATGGTTAAGACGGATGAGGAGCTCTGGAGCTTGGACCAGGTATCCTTGGGGGGACATCCTTCTCTACGCAGTTCCTATGTAGGGCATCCTGCTATGATGATGGTGGCTGTCGTTCCGGAGATCTATCCTCGAAGATGGGTACCTTTGCTGCAAAAGAAGGTAAATCTTTCGCCAGTATAGTAAATGCCCCTACTCTCAGGGTCAACAAGTTGAAGAGGTGAGATATACCTGAAATGTGCAGGTGGAGTGTGTGCAGGCAGGTTGAAGATGAGAGGGTTTCGATGATGAGGAAGTTTTCCCATCTGATGTTGGGTTTGCGAGATAAGGCATTTGTCGATTGGGAGGAGTTTTGCTGCCTCGTACAGCTTTTTGTTGGGGTAGTACTTATTGTCTGCCCTTCTACGAAGGCCTGCTTTCTTTATTCAAATTGCTCTGTATTTATACTATTTGATTTATGCTGACCGTATTTTCTATATTTTTGATCAACGAAATACATTCGGACATTGATCTATTCTTTATTATTCATAAGTGCTGCGCTTGCAGATTTTTGCACACCAGGCATTACCCAAAGTTGCAGCCGGGTAGAAGTGAACAAAAAAGTAATGCAATGCTTTGCATTGTCCGTAGTAAAGTGGACATTACTTTTGTATCTTTATTTTTTGCATACCATTCTTTCTGCGTGTATATACAATGCAGTGCATCACTTTATAGGTGCTCTATCAACCGCACGGACCTGGCATTTCCAGAAGCAGCATTCGATATCTCCGGTTTATCGTAAAACATTTATTTGAGCCAATTCCGTTGCTTTCTTCAAATTCTATATGCGTTTAAGTTCGAGAAGTGTTTGAGCGCATGTATGCGCCCATAGAGTAGAATTAACCAGAATTACTATATTTTTCTGCGCACATATATGTGCCAGTAGAACGGAAAGGGTTAAAATCTTGATCAACAAATAATACTGGAAAATATTCTAAACAGTACCGCATTGAAAACGGTAGTAGTGTTCTCTTGGTTACGATTGCTGTTTTACCTTCGGGGTAGAGGCTTTAAATTAGCCCTAATTGAGCCCCAAAATATTATGCAGTGTACACTGTTGTGAGAATACTATTTAACCTATTTTCGGTAGTGGTGGTCGTAACTTTTAATAAAGATGGGTTATCCATGGATTTTTTAAAAATATACTAGAGCGTTAAATTCAGGGATATTGCATTACATTAGCCCTAATTGAGCCCTAAGATATTATGCAGTGAAAATTGTTGTGAGAATACTATTTAACCTATTTTCAGTAGTGGTGGTCCTGACTTTTAATAATGTTGGGTTATCCATGGATTTTTTTTTAAATATACTAGAGCATTAAATTAGGGATGTGGCATTAAATTAGCTCTAATTGAGCCTTAAAATATTATGCAGTAAACACTGTTGTGAGAATACTATTTAACCTATTTTCAGTAGTGGTGGTCCTAACTTTTAATAAAGTTGGGTTATCCATGGATTTTTTAAAAATATACTAGAGCATTAAATTAGGGATGTGGCATTAAATTAGCCCTAATTGAGCCCTAAAATATTATGCAGTGAACACTGTTGTGAGAATACTATCTAACTTATTTTCAGTAGTGGTGGTCCTAACTTTTAATAAAGTTGGGATAGCCATGGATTTTTTTTAAATACAGGGTGTTTCCCACTAGGAGGTCAGTAGAGCGGGAGGTGATAGTAGTCACTTAGATGAACCAAAAATTGCATGGAAGGGGGGGGGGGGGTGCATATCAACCGTTTAGGAGTTACAGGGTGATTAAGAAACAAAGCCAGTTTTTCACAAAACACACTATATCTTATAAACTACAGGGTTTACGGTCACACTTAAGAGCTCAATGTATGCAGAACTTCATGACCTTTCCAACGACTGCTCAAACACCTCCACACCCCTCTCCAGTCATAAATTATGGTTGTATAAACTAAAAATTTCGGATTTTCTTACCTTTTTTTTAGTTTAACCTCTATTATTTTTGAAAAAAGGTCGTTAACATAACTTTTTTTATAAAAACTATAAACTGTCGACTTGCCTCTTTAAGTTGACTTATTACACCCTATGTATTAACTTTAGCGGTTAAACTATTATTAACTCATAACCTATTCAGGTCACACCGAAATTAGGCGATATTTTTTAAAATGACGTGCTAAGGGAACAAATTATCGTTGATAATTGGTTTGAAAATAGGTTTGAGAATAGGTTTAGAGCTAATAACTCTTAAAGGGCTTCAGATAGGACATTGGGTGCAATAGGTCATTTTAAAGAGGAGAGTCTGTAGCTTACAGTTTTTATAAAAAAATGTTATGCTAACGAACTTTTTGCAAAAATAATAGAGGTTAAATTAAAAAAAAGGTAAGAAAATCCGACATTTTTAGTTTAGACAACCATAATTCATGATTGGAGAGGGGTGTGGAGGTGTTTGAGCAGTAGTTGGAAAGGTCATGAAGTTCTGCATGCAATGAGCCTTTAAGTGTGACCGTACACCCTGCAGTTTGTAAGATACAGGGTGTTTTATGAAAAACTGGCTTTTTTTTCTTAATCACCCTGTAACTCCTAAACGGTTGATATGGCCGCCCCCCTGCCATACAATTTTTGGTTCGTCTAAGTGAGTACTATCACATCCTGCTCTACTGACCTCCTAGTGGGAAACACCCTGTATATGAGCCCTAAAATATTATGCAGCGAACGCTGTTGTGAGAATAATATTTAACCTATTTTCAGTAGTGGTGGTCCTAAGTTTTAATAATGTTGGCTATCCATGGATTTTTTTTAAGTATACTGGAGCATTAAATTCAATTCGGGGATGTGGCATAAAATTAGCCCTAATTGAGCCCTAAAATATTAAATTTAAAATATTAATATTAAAGTATTATGATTTTTTTAAATAATTCTAGAGCATTAAATTCGGGTAAGTGACATTAAATTAGCCCTATTTGAGCTCTAAATTTTGACGTATTCAAAAGTTTTCTACCATGAAATGGGGGTCCCAACTTAATTGACGGAAGGATTTTTTGTTCGATAATCCAAATGGGATGGTAGAGTAGTGATAGGTTGCCATCGAATTTTGAATAGCATAGGATATTTTTTAACTACTAAATTTCTCTATATTTTTTGGATTAGAATTTACAATACTAGGGTTTACTAAATTATGATTCCTTATAATTAAAATTTCCTGTGATAGGATTTCCTTCAGCCGTCACTATGTCGATATTTCAAAAACTCTGTTACTAGCAAAATTTTTTACCGTCTACAGATTATTTTCTTACTATTAATTTCGTTAATTTCAGATTTAGGTTCTCCTAGATATATAGGCAGTTTACCTCAGGACGATTTTTATGCTCGTATTTCTATTCACTATTCAACTTTTCGGTGGAATTAAAAATTTTCATATCAGATTCAATATCGCTTTCACTTGTATAAATATAGAGGAAAATATTCAATTTTCGACTTACATAATCAACCAGATACGAATTCCTTTCATTTTTAAATATCTGTAGTTTCTGGTTATAATTTTGTTTAAGCACTATTGTTGTTGTATTTTGCACGTTATTATCAGGGTTGGTGTTATGTCACTTTTGCTTCGCTATAAGATTTCAGTCATATGACGTCCTCGCCAGCTGGACGAAGTCTCTAATTATGAGAATTTGATACAATCACCGGCGAACGAGATTCGAACCTTGATACTTTGAACTTAATGCTCGCTTTTACTTATTCTCAATTATTCTCTGAATTTTAGTTTTGAGCTTTTCCCTATGTCAGGTGAGTACCCTCAGCAATTTCATATAAAATATGAAAAACAGACTGTAAATGGCACTTGTACTTACTTAGTTTTAAATTCTAACTAGCCAGGATGAGCACTGACAGCAATAATAAATCTTTGAAATAATTCTTAAAATCAATCTCTTATAAATATATTCTTATGTGAGAGGTAACTGCATTCAAACATGTTATACAGTAAAGTTTATACTCCCAGCATTTAATTCTGTACTGCAGCGAATCTTAAGTACATATTCAGACCAAGATCTTATCAGATATTACTGTTCATCTGGACTTGGACGCTAGTTCCATTACAAAGCGCGCAAGTTACGTCGGCAAATTTAACCGACATCACAGAACATGACACCTCAGAACAACCTTCGCAAAATTTTCACTTATATAAAATATAAATGTTCCCAGACAATTTTGCTTAATCAACAGAACTCAGGAAATGCAACCGTTCCCATGCATTCCTGCTTAATAGATAAAAAACTAAAAAGCTTTTATGTTTACGGGAATGAATGCAGATAGATAATTAAACTTAAAGTACAGTTTATATTTTTCAGTCAACCAGGTCGGAAGTTATAATATCGTGTACAAAAGTTTGGTTGTGTTAATCTTTTATTTTGCTTCTCTCCAATAAATTAAAATTCAATTTAAATTGTTGTGTTGTTTTCTTCATTCAATCCTTTTTTTATTTGTGAACAAATTAAAAATCATAACTGGCGCAGTCGGTAGGATTGCATTCTAAAGCATTGCAATTCGAAAGTAAATCATTATGGACTTAAGTCTAATTTGAAGAAAAAAAATTTTTTGGAAGAAAGAGAATAAAAGGATTAAAAAAACGCAACAAACACTGAAAATTGAAAAAAAAACAATATCGTACAAAAAGTAAAACTTAAGTGAAAATAATACAAATAGTGAATTTCTATTGTGCTGAAAGAAAATATATATATATTTACATATATTTCGCTGAAAAGTACTGTGACTACGATAAATTAAATTACAATCGTTTAAAACGTTTGAGTGAGAATTTTTTTTATGCCAAAAGCAAAACAAGTGAGAGAATCAGATAGATTCGAGGTGTACTATAAAATCGAAAATCGTGACCAGATAACAGATAATTGTAGTGATAAAATGACGAATGTACCCGAAACTAATCAAACACAATCAGGGTCAACACAACAAGCAGAAACTACACCATCAATTTCAATCTCCATAAACGATCTAATGAAAGATGCCCAGAGAATACATGAATTTAGAGGTAACGGCGAATATGCTTTGACATCCTTCCTAAGAGAAGTGGACACCATCCTTCCACTGTTTGATGGCCATCCTCAAGTAAAGGAATACGTCTACCAACGAATTATCATCAATAAAATTCAGGGACCAGCCTTAGATGTCCTCCGGTCCTTGGGATCCAACGTAACGTGGAGCCAAGTAAGAAAGGAATTAATAAATAACTTTGGGATTCAACAAACATATCATCAGTTATATCATCAACCTCTCTCTGCAAGGAATTACCAAGTAAGAGAATATTTTATAACTTTGCAAGGTATTTTAGCAAAATTAAACGAGAAGTATGAATACGATGCCGACAAACCTACTGAATTTAGTCCTAGTGTTAACGATTCAATGATTTTACAAACATTTTTAAATAATATTGATGCCAATTTAGGTTCGATAATTTTTAAATAGGAATATTACAAATTTACGTGATGCATTCAATTTATTAGATAACTTAGGAATGATAAGAGAAAAATCAAAAGCATATATCCATGTTAATCAAAATAAAATCAGTGATAGCCATAGAAATCAATCCAATCAAAGACGTTTTTATAATAATAATAGTTTTAATAACGGCAACAGAAATTTGACTTACCCAAGACATCCTAACTATAACTTCAGACAAAATTCGGGACAATATAGACAAGACAATACAAATGAAAGAAATCAATTTAATCCTGGTCAACCCAGACGGAACTTTGATAGCAATTCCAATAATATTTCTAGACAGAATACCTCAAATAGAGTAGAACGTATGGATATTGATCATGTCCAACATGAGGTAAATTTTCATTCAAGCCCTCACAAGTTTACTTACCAATAGTAGAACTAACGATCGATGGGGATAAAATTAAATGCCTCATCGATACAGGTTCCTCTACTTCACTTTCAGACGAAGAGAAATTGTTAAAATATAGAAGACAACCCTTAGAAATACCTATTAAATTCAGTAGCCTCAATACTAGTATACATGTCACAAAGCAAATCAAAACAAATCTACCATTTGAATTTAATGAAGATGCTTACATGATGTGGAAGTTAACTAAATTTCGAAACAAATGTTTTGATGCCATAATTGGGCAGAATTTACTCAAACCTTTAAGGGCTATCGTAGATATGGAAAACGAATGTTTAAAAATTAACAATAATGAAATAAGATTTATCAATAGTTGCCCATATAAAACAGATGAGATACATCAGCTAGAGTTTACAGTTATAAAGGGTAGGGAATTCGAAAATCTCTTTAAATCTTTGAACCCTGAAGAGGAAAAGAATTTAAGAGAAATACTAAGATCATATAAAGATCTCTTCTTTAAAGAAGGCGACCATTTAACTAGTGCTTTCGATATTCAACATGAAATTATCACAACAACCGATAAGCCTATATATTCCAAAATATATAGATATCCCCAAGTTCATGAGCAAGAAATATCCACGCAAATAGCAGATATGCTCAAACAAGGAATCACAAAAGAAAGCAACTCCCCATACAACAGTCCTTTGTGGATTGTACCCAAAAAACTCGATAATTCAGGAATGAAAAAATGGAGAATTGTCATTGATTACCGCAAGCTCAACGAGGTAACAATCGACGACAAGTTCCCAATTCCGAATATAGAAAATATATTGGACAAGCTAGGCAGAGCGCAGTATTTTACGACCCTTGATCTGGCGAAAGGCTTCCATCAGATCTTAGTTAAAGAAGAAGATCGGAAGAAAACAGCATTTTCCACGCCTTTAGGACATTACGAGTATGTGCGAATGCCCTTCGGGTTGAAGAATGCACCTTCAACGTTCCAGCGTCTAATGAACTATGTCCTAAAGGAACACATAAATAAAATATGTGTCGTCTATTTAGACGATATTCTAATATTCAGCACAACATTAGATGAGCACATAAATAGTATAAAGAGAATATTCCATACACTACGTAGCCACAACTTAAAAATCCAAATGGATAAGTGTAAGTTCTTTTCAAAAGAAACGGAGTACCTAGGTCATATTTTGACACCTGAAGGAGTCAGACCTAACCCGAAAAAGGTAGAGGATATCTTAAAACTGAAATTACCAAAAACACCAAAACAAATAAAGTCGTTTCTAGGCATTACTGGGTACTATAGAAAATTTATTAAAGATTATGCCAAAGTAGCCCAGCCAATGACCAAATACCTTAAAAAGAACGTTAGATTAAACCTCAATGACCCAAATTATATAAATTCATTTGAAAAAATTAAGAAAATTATAACAGAAGCACCTATATTAAAATACCCTGACTTCAGTAGAAGGATTAAATTAGTTACAGATGCCAGTACCTTTGCAATCGGTGCTATTCTCCAGCAAGATAATCATCCAATCTGCTACGCCAGTAGAACTTTAAATGAACATGAACGCAATTATACAGTCTCCGAAAAAGAACTTCTGGCCATTGTTTGGTCCACAAATTATTTTAGACCCTATCTCTATTTTCTATTTTCTGGTGTAAATTTCGATCTGTTAACAGATCATCAACCTCTTAAATGGCTATATACAAAAACCAGAGGAAAAGATGTTAATCCAAGGCTTTATAGATGGTTATTAAAATTAGGTGAGTACAATATTAATTTGGATTACATAAAAGGGAAGGAAAACAGGGTTGCTGACTTAATTAGCCGAATAAACTCGGATACAAATGAAATAAACGTAGTCGAGACAAATAATTCAAGTAACGACACTGAGGAAGAAATGGAAAATTCCGAAGAACTTTCCGACCTTTCCGTAGAAAATAACATAGATCTTGAGAGTATTAGAAGAATACATTCACAAGAGGAAAATCTTAATAACCACATTCCCATACTGGATACAGTGGTTAATCGATTTAAAACTCAAATTATATTAGTCAACAAAAAGGAAAAGGAATTAGAAATAAAGCATAAAAATAGGAAAATATATATTGACTCAGATGATTTGGATAACAACTTATCAGACATCTTAAGAAGATACATAAAGCCGGGAAAAACAGGCATATACACAGAATTGAGCGATAATGATTATAATAGAGTACAACAAAAGATTATAGAATTATTTGACGGCATTCAAAGCATAAGATTTGTCAGATGTGTACATCATGCTAAAGACATGGACAGCGAAGACGAAACATATAGACAAATCCAAAAATATCACAAATACGAGACAGGACACACAGGAATTAATGAAAACTACGAAGGATTAAAGAAACTTATTTACTTCCCCAACCTCAAGACTCTAATAGAAAAATACATTAATAACTGCGACACATGTAATCGAGTTAAATACGATAGGAACCCCATTAAACGAAAATTTGAGGTAACTGAAACCCCCAAAGACATTAAGGAAATCGTACATATGGACACTTATACCAATTCCAAAGCTAACTTTCTTACATTTATAGATAAATTTTCCAAATTCGCGACAGCTTACTACCTTGAAGATAGGAATAATCAGACAATTGTAGAAAAATTGAGACAATACAAAGCACAAAGAGGAAAATTCCGTAAGTTAGTCACCGACAATGAATTTAGAAGTATTAATATAAAAGACTATCTTAAAAATGAGAATATTGACTTTCACTTAGTTAAACCCAATAACCACACTGGGAATTCCGATGTAGAACGTTTACACAACACCCTAAGTGAAAAAATTAGAACCTTAGGGATTGAGGGTAAACAACTCAACATCAAAGAAAAAATGTGTAAGGCTATTGAGTGGTACAACAATACTTACCATTCAACTACTAAAGAAAAACCAATAAATATTCAAGAAGGAAATTGCGACAAAAAAATATATACAATAATCTTTGCAAGGAAAAGGCTAGGTATATTAATAAGCGAAATGTTAAAAGGGAGGAATATTCTGAAGATAGGAAAGAAGGTTACATAAAAAATTATAAAAGTGTTAGACACAAACAAGAACCCAAATTTATCAAAACTACATTAGATAATATACATGTCTCAAATATTAAAAGAAAAAATAAATTTTCAGGGCAGTTGGATCTTCAAAGCTTGTCAAATACTATGGATGTGCACAATAATCCAGGCACATCTAGTGGTTGATAAAATCGATACAAACTTCGGATACACCGAAATTAAATTAGAAGAAGTCAATATTATAAAAAATTATGACAATATATTGCATTTAATAAGTCCCAAAGAAATCCAAAGCATTGTAGATAGTTTAGAGATAAATATAAGACAGGCAAATCTAAAAGAAAAATCTTTAACCCTCGAGTACCAGTTGAACCACATTCGCAATAAAATTAATACATTAATTCCACATAGGCAAAAACGTGGTTTGTTCAATTTCATAGGTACAGCATTTAAATGGATTTAAGGTACGATGGACGACGATGATAGGCAAGAAATCGAAGAACATCTTAAGGTCATCGACATAAACAACCACAACGCTATAAATAATCTCAATGCACAAATCAAAATCAATCAAAACTTCAATGAAACCTTCGCAAAGCTAAAAGATGTCATTGAAAAAGATAGGCTGATGATTTCAGAAAGGCTAGACAAAATAGAGGGACTTGTACTTTACACAGACTTTGCACTCAAACTAAAAATACTACAGGACAATATTGAACATATACAAAATAAAATAGCGTCAGCAAGATTAGGCATCGTTCATAGTAACATATTAACAGATGAAGAAATTGCGGAATATAATATTGACTTCCAAAAACTGCAAAATATTAAATTAGATACCGCAATAGATAATCAAGATAATATAATATTTGTGATTAGAATACCAAGAGAAATAGTTTCCTTACAGAAAATATTAATAACGCCAATAACTGACGACAAAAACGAAGAATTAACTCTTAATATTCAAGAAATTGTAAAGTATGAAAATAAGATTTTTGATTATGTTCAAAACAGAGATTTGAAAGATTTAAAAATTTTCAACAATTGTATAATTAAAAAGAATTGTATGAGGGTATACAATAATGCATCCGAAGTCATAGAACTAAGTAGAGGAGTAGTATTAGTGAAAAATCAAAATAATGCCAATTTCAGTAGTACTTGTGACAAACGTAGAATGATGTTGAATGGTAATTATTTCTTAAACTTCAATAATTGTTCGATAAAAATTGATAATCGTACTATATATAATAATCAAAAGAAGTTCAAACAAAGCTGTGTAATATCAGACTATCTTGAACAAATTGAAGATTTAAATAAAAAAGTATCATTTGACAATATCATTTTAACACAAATGGAAAATATAAAGGAAATTAAGGAAATTAAATATCATAGAAAAATGCATTATATTTTTCGAAGTAGTTGTATTATAATAGTTATAGGCATTGTAATATTTATCGCAGTTCATACCTGTAAACATAGACTAAAATTAAAAATCAATAATGTGACTCAGGAGAGTCCTCAATTTAAGGAGGGAGGAGTTACGTCGGCAAATTTAACCGACATCACAGAACATGACACCTCAGAACAACCTTCGCAAAATTTTCACTTATATAAAATATAAATGTTCCCAGACAATTTTGCTTAATCAACAGAACTCAGGAAATGCAACCGTTCCCATGCATTCCTGCTTAATAGATAAAAAACTAAAAAGCTTTTATGTTTACGGGAATGAATGCAGATAGATAATTAAACTTAAAGTACAGTTTATATTTTTCAGTCAACCAGGTCGGAAGTTATAATATCGTGTACAAAAGTTTGGTTGTGTTAATCTTTTATTTTGCTTCTCTCCAATAAATTAAAATTCAATTTAAATTGTTGTGTTGTTTTCTTCATTCAATCCTTTTTTTATTTGTGAACAAATTAAAAATTATAACTCGCATGACGTTTTTGTCTTCTGTCCTTAAACCGATTGCAAGTGCCAACATCTTTCCACCAAGTAACTGCATATACAGGGTGTTTCCCACTAGGAGGTCAGTAGAGCGGGAGGTGATAGCACTCACTTAGACGAACCAAAAATTGTATGGCAGGGGGAGGGGCATATCAACCGTTTAGGAGTTACAGGGTGATTAAGAAAAAAACCAGTTTTTCACAAAATACCCTGTATCTTATAAACTACAGGACTACAGGGTGTATGGTCACTCTTAAGAGCTCATTGCATGCAGAACTTCATGGCCATTGCAACGACTGCTCAACTACCTCCATACCCCTCTCCAATCATGAATTATGGTTGTCTAAACTAAAATTTTTGAATTTTCTTACCTTTTTTTTTAAATTTAACCTCTATTATTTTTGAAAAAAGGTCGTTAACATAACTTTTTTTTATAAAAACTATAAACTGTCGACTCTCCTCTTAAAGGGCTTCAGATAGGACATTGGGTGTAATAGGTCAGATTAAAGAGGAGAGTCTGCAGCTTACAGTTTTTATAAAAAAAAGTTATGCTAATGACCTTTTTGCAAAAATAATAGAGGTTAAATTAAAAAAAAAGGTAAAAAAATCCGAAATTTTTAGTTTAGACAACCATAATTCACGATTGGAGCGGGGTGTGGCGGTGGTTGAGCAGGCCATGAAGTTCTGCATACAATGAGCTCTTAAATGTGACCGTACATCCCGTAGTTTATAAGATACAGGGTGTTTTGTGAAAAACTGGCTTTTTTTCTTAATCACCCTGTAACTCCTATAAACGGTTGATATGTCCCCCCCCCCCCTGCCATACAATTTTTGGTTCGTCTAAGTGAGTGCTATCACCTCCCGCTCTACTGACCTCCTAGTGGGAAACACCCTGTATTGACTCCAGTTGACTCTAGGAGCTTCAGAATCTAATCAAATTACAATGTAATACTAGGTAGGCTGGGCACTTGGAGTTCGCGTTCAAATGCCTTATGATTTATGAATTGGGGTAAACGATTTGGCCATATATTTTTATAGAATTGAGCTGATCTCGATATCGGCTATTTATAGCCTTTTGACTTCTTAAATCCCCTTTTGCAGCATATGGCCTCCAACCTGGCTCATGCCTTATCAATAAGCAAACTTTTCGATTGTCTATGCGGTCTCACATGGGCAAGTGTTCATTGGAGACCAAGGAAAAGAGTCGTCTTTTTCGACCATAGACTAGGAAATAGCTTCCTTTTTTATAGTTGGTACATAGTGAAATGCATTTAATTTTCAGTGATTATCAAAAACTTTTCAATTGATGAACGTTGCCAGTAGCAATGGCGTTTGCATGTTGCTTTCAACAAAACTCGCAATGGCAAAAATACCTTGATAGCTTGATGGATTCTACTGTAGGATATGTATGTGACGCTTTCTGTTGAAGTGTAAATCTCTTTGTTGACAAATCAGTTACACTTCATTGAACTTGCTCATGCACGATTTAATTTTAATGTTTCTCTTGGAATTTTTATAGCTTTTCGAGAGGCGCGTCCTCTGTTTTCTTTCGGATGGTAAATTACTCCTCCGGGTGTATGCGAAATACCAAGGGATATAATAAAGGGACCTTATTACCAAGCTAAAGAACTAAATAGATTTGCCTAAATATTTTTCCGTGTTTCTATAGGTAATTGATTAAGTTTTTATGTAAGAATGTGTTTAACCCTTAAGTAGGCGCAATAGCAAAATCACAGAAGTAAGCGCAAAATATTCAAAAACAAAAACAATGCAGTTCGATAACTTAATCTTACAAAACTGAAAAATAAATAACTGCTCTTTAAATTAACACAAAAATAAAATAACAATTATTTTATATTACATACTGAGGAACTTCTTGCCAGTCTTCATAGAAAAGTAAAAAAATAATAACAACCGCTATTCGGAGTTGAGTAGAAAAGCACACCATTCACTCAAAACTGCAATCTCAACATATGTTTTATTTATCTTCGCTAGAACTCATCCGCAAATATGTACTATACAATGTCGACATTTCAAATAATATACCTGAAAAAACTTACCCGACGAAAAAACTTATGTAAGTGGGCGCATGGGGTCACACATCACTATAGCACAAATAATACAAAAGCATGCGTACGTTGCAGTGGCTTGAGTACGACGATTTTCTAAATAGACTTCTAAGATGAAAAGCTACTGGAAAACGCAAGGTCGAGAGAGAATGCATTTTTTCGCAGTTAACATTCTTCTGACCCCATGCGCCTACTTAATCCTAGTACTAAAGTCCCGCTAAGCTAAATTTTATATGAAAATTTAGCGCGCTAAAAGTTAGTGGCGAAAATTTATGCTGAATTTTCCAGTACTCTGGTCAACGCGCTAATTTTGGCTTTTTTGGTTTGATTATGGACGGCACCACTAGTAAGTCTCCAAAAAATTTAGCTTGAACTTATCCGTCCGGGCCGTTCTTTAGCGCGGTAAAAATATTTATTGTCAGAGTTCTGAGATTTGATTATTTTATTGACTGAAATTTTGAAGTAGCGTAGTTTTGTATGTCTTTGCTGTGAGTACAGATGAATTGGATTTCTTCTCGTGACCGTTTTTTCAATATCATTGTTGTTTTTTTTTTTTAATGGATACATTATATATATAATTTTTATATTTTTAATATTTAAAAATAATTTTAACTACCTGTTTTTAGAAATATTAAGACCGCGCGTTGTATCTCCGTAAAAAAATTGCAAAATGCATCTTCTTCTTATTTTTACTATATTTTTTCTCTGAGTCTCCGCTGTGATATTTTAGCTGCTAAACAACGGCCTGATTTTGGAGGCTCGCTAAAATTTGGTTTAGCGTGGACGTTAGTACTAGGCTTTAAGGGTTAATTACCAACGCACAGCTTATTTTTAGAATTCTTAAATAACTTCAGCTTTCATTTTGATGCCGAGAATCATATCAATACAATATGTACGTAAAAAAGAAAAGGTGTAACAAAAATTCATTAATCGCAGTCACAATTGTTGCCAGAATCGCAGGTGTGTCAAAATATAGACAATTAAATTAGTTGGTTGTACACAGTGCGTTTGAGTACCACTGCGGCAGCAAAATGTGCTATCGGAATACCTGCTAGAAATTGTGTTGTCGGTCATGTCGTATCGCTTCGTAGTCCTTACGTGTACAAACTGTCTAGGCAGGCCGCCCACCAATGAGGCGTGTGCGTCGTGCATGCACGGCGCATATGCATCATGCATATACACTTCTCATATGCTGAATGGAGCTGCTCTCCAAAAGAGCATTTGCATTCAGTATACTCCCAAGTAAAGTGCTTAAATTATAAATAAATTGTTTTAGAATATCGTCGTCCAATGAAGGTCTCATTGTAATCGCAGCAGCGTGTTATAAAAAAAATATTTATAGCAAAACAAAACAATTTTGTGCGAATTCCCACATTGAGAAAAGAATAGCTAGGAGTTCCTTCAATGTCATGAAAAATATTGAGGATGAAGGAAAGTTTTTCTCTTTCAATGAAAAGGGAAACGTTTCAAGAACTAATAAAATTGGTTGGCACCGCAATTTGGAAAAAGGATACGAACTACAGAAAAGCTATAAGTGAAGAGGAAAGGTTGCTTAGATCTCCAAGGTAAGTTAAACATTTATTCTCTTAAAACTTTTATACATTTTTATATTATGTTTTCACTGTTCAGAGTATAGTATATGGCCTGAAAGGTATTGTCATTATTGTGCACTACTGGTGTCTCTGATAGTTGTGTGACAAACCATGACTGCCATGGTTTTGGTTCATTGCAGTAATTGTATGATATTGTGTGTTCATCGGATAATGGTGATATAGAAATTGAGGAAATGTTGTAGAAAAGGCCAATAAGTGAATTTAGTATGGTCATTTTAAATATCAACTTCGCAGAGAAATTTAGTTTCCCCATTTCTGATAATAGGCTCTTTAAGAAAAGAAATTCAGGGTTTTCCTCGCTCTTTTCCAAAGTCTTCTTTTTCGCATTTACGAAATCAATAAAAGAAGTTTCAAAACCATTATCTTCTTTTAGTTTTCGCTTAATTGTCTGTCTGCGAAAATTGAGAGGGGTGGGTGTCTTCTTTGCTATGTCCAGATAATTCATAGTTTGTGCTAACTTCAACATCACATCCATTTGAATTGTTTTCTGGGGTATTAGCTCAAGTATCTGCTGACTACACACTATACTGATGATCAGATGACTCATCAACCGTATTATTTTCGGGTATTGCTAAAATATGTCTAAAATTCCCTTTTTGATTTCGGGAACGCAAATAAGGCACAAGAAACTGTACATTTTCTATAAGTTCCTGATCCGTTTGGAGCTTTCGCTCTCCTTGCTCTGTTGAATCCATTCCGAATAATTCTCCACTTTTCAATACAGGAATGTGCTGCAAATTCATTTTGTTTTTATTTTAGGTACCTTGGGACGGGAAGTAGTTTTCGAGCGTTATTATTACGTTACGTTTTCCTCGAGGAGAATATACTATTAGACGGATAGTTAAAGGTGTGTGTGAAGCTCTTTGGGAAATTCTTAACCCAGTTGTTATTCCAATACCGACAAGACAAAAGTGGCTGGAAATTGCTGATAGCTACTTTAAGCTGTATGGTATACCCAATTGCGTAGGGAGTATCAACGGGAAACATATAAGGATTAAAAAACCTACACTTCAATTATAAAAGCCTTTTTTTCCATAGTATTGATGGCGATGGACGAAATAGTGGTGGCCGAGTTTTTACAGAAAGTAATTTTGGGAAAGCATTGATAAAGAAAAATCTCGATCTCTTTTGCCTGGAAATATAATTAATAATTATTCCTTTTTATTTCGTCGCAGACTAGGCGTTCCCGCTCGAGAATAATATTATGGGACGTTATTGTGGGACCATTAAAGCTGCACTGAACTCTGACTGCGGCGAAGGCGAGAACATATGGTGTGATGTGTTGACATTTTGACATGTCAACGTAAATAATCGGAGGAATCATCGAGGAATGTTGGTGTGGCCTGAACACACCTATTGCTTGTAATGTGGACTCTGTGGATAATATTGTGAATTGTGTATTACATAATTTTATTCTTAAAAGAGAAGGAATATTGTCCGTAGGAGGGACCAGAACGGAAGAAATTCTGGAAATT
The DNA here is from genome assembly GCA_963930735.1 of Dioctria linearis. NCBI lineage: Eukaryota > Metazoa > Arthropoda > Insecta > Diptera > Asilidae > Dioctria > Dioctria linearis. The sequence continues at coordinate 179,928,942 of OZ005741.1, read as the reverse complement.
AATGTCAACATATCAGTGAATCTTTTTATAAATAGACAAATCGCTAACTGTGGTAAAAGAATACGGGAGATTTTGACCAATTATTTTCTACATACCGAAATTTGAATGTTAAATATTTCGTTTAGTATTAAAAAACAAACATACACTTACGCGTTTCATTTAAAAATTTTCCAATTTGGATCCACACCTTTTCCGTCTCTTCCATATTCGAATACGAACTCAATGTATAATTATACAGTTCTGGATAATTCTCCACGAGTTGTATAAATTTTGTATTACTCACTTCGTCGTTTTTATTATCAGCTGTTTAAAATCCTGTGTTCAACCTCCGAAAGTTCACTAAATACTAAAATGTAGATATGGCCGATACTGGCTTTAACCCGAGGTTACACGTAATAGTACAGCTTGCATTCAAGCTGCACTGCCATTCTTCTTCTACTGCTATGCTGGCAACTCAGCTTTCAGCGAACTTGCATGATGAAAGACCATGGCAGCTGAGGTGCTAATAATTTGACATTTTACAGTTTTCAATATGGCGGAAAAGAAATGCTTGAGAGAATTTGATAAATTTATTCTCGGAAAATGAGATTTTCTGGGATAATTTGCATTACATCATTTACCAACACCTTCCCTCTTCATTTTTTCTTGTGTTTTCAATATTTTGCTACTTCCTTTATTACTATAATTTTCCAATATACGCAAGACTTTACGTCTCAATGCCATTTTTTAAATGAACTTGCATGATGATAGGACATCAACCGAACTGCCTTCTGTTGTCAAGTTTAAAACCGCGTTGGAATGGAGGATTGCATCAAAACTCTCTAGAATACTTCCCAAGCCATGAAACAGAAATCTATAGGTGTGCGTGCTTAGTCTGTTTTCTAAAATGTTCTATATTGATACTAATGGAAAAGTGCTAAGCATTGGCCTTCTATATGCCATAGTGCCTAAACTACTATCGATAAAGGAAAATAGTCTTCTAGTAATTTAATGCTTGGTTCCTTACCTTCCCAAAGGCTACACTTCCTATATACCTTATTTAACAAAATAATAAAATAGTTTTGATTACAAAGTAACCTTACCATTTTACGCTCAATTCCTCTCAGCTGAGTGATAATTGCATGTGTGTATGTGCAGCCGTAGTCCGAATCTGTAGGCAGCTACATTCGATATCATCAGCCCACGGCATGCCATGACGACTTTACAATGATTACTCAGTGAGAATTTTTGTTTGAGGAATCGTAGTCATTTGGTTAAGATAATTTTTTTTAAATAATTTTGTTAGGAAAGGTATGAACATTTTATTACGGATCGGAAGATAAGAAAACAAGCTTAAGTTTAACAGCACGCCATTTTTCTATATGAATAGTAGTTTAGAGCAGAAGAGCTATTCAAATCAAACTTTTGTCACTTTTACATAAGAACACTGCAAATATTGCAAATATTTTAGAATGTAAGGACTACGCTGGCCTCGCACGTGTAGGATGGGAGTCTGTTTCATGGCTTGTGAAGTATTCTCGAGGGTTTTGCTTGTACGCAAGCTGTACTATCTCTTGTAATCCCCGAGTAAACACAATTCAAACGAATATAGTGGCCGGCGGCCACTGCAGAGTCCTATGTAAAGCGGCCCACACACGATACAACTGTTGGTCCAACGGCAGTTGGACCAACAGTTGTATTGTAGTCCACACACGATAAAACTGTTGGACCGATTTCTTCCGCTGTAAGTCTTGTGAAATTTTTCATACTGAGTATTAAGAAATAATGTCATCGGTTGTCAAAAAAAAAGAAAATGTGCATTTGTTTTTCAGCTGGGATTATATCTTTGAAAACTAATAATATATCAATCAACTCTTCCCGGAAGGCTTAATACTTCATAGACACCATTTTCGTTTGTTTTTTACAATGCAATTACAATAAAAAATTCCACCTCGCTGTGTCGTTGACTGCAGCAGGTTGCCCCTAAATAAATATTTGTGTTGTTGTGTGTCGCTCTTTCTTCTGCTTTTTTTTTGTTTTGCTTTGAACATGCAGAATTTTATTTTAGAATTTTGCAACATTCGCGGATTGGGGGAAATCGTTTTTCGGTGTACTGCCACCTTCAATTAAAAAATCCGGCAATTCTTGCGCTAAGTGAAACCACGATGCTGATTCTAATCAATATTACGTCCCTGGTTATAGCTTAGTGCCTCTTTTTTCTCCACATAGGAGGATCGCAATATATATTCGGAATGATGTGGGCTTTACCATTCTAAAAGATTTTCCACCTTCTGCCAATCCTGAGTTTAATTACATCTGGATTAGGTTCAAACTTCACAGGCACACCATCTACTTTTGCTTCCTTTATCGCAGCCCAATATGTCTGATGTCGACACGGTATCCGCATTTGACAATATCTCCAAAAATATTTTTCATTTACTTTCTGTCTCCCCCTCTTCCGAAATCGTCCTGGCAGGCGATTTTAATGTCCATAACATACCGTAGCTCAGACATTCTTCTACCACAAGTCCTGTGCGCCGATTCGTTGAACTATTTTGTGAATCTTTCAATTTGCATCAGCTAGTGGATGCACCGACGAGAATCCCTGATGCAGCTGGAGATAGGGCTAATTTACTAGATTTGTTTCTGTCATCTCACCCTGACAAATACTCCATCCCAGTCGGCTCCCCTCTTGGTAATTCAGACCACTGTCTAATCACGGCTCAATTTATCACCTCAACTCTGCGCCGCCCTACTTCTCCACCTACACTGGCACTATAAGAACGCTGATTGGGAAAGTCTCAATCAGTATCTCAGAGATATAGATTGGTCGGCCTGTTTTGCTTCGAGGGATGCTGATGAATGCACATTAGAACTTAGTAACATACTAAGTCTAGGCATGCGTAAATATATTCCGTATTCTTACAGCAGATCTCAACAACAGCAAAATCGCTCTTGGTTTAACGATAAGTGCAACCAAGCTATAAAAGCGAAAGGGTCTGCTTTTCGCGCCTATCAAGTGCATCCTTGTCCAGAACTGAAAGAAATCTACAAGACTGCACGGAACACCTGCAAGTCCATTATCCAGAGAGAAAAATTTCATTTTGACCAGAATGTTAGGCAAAGAATCTTGGCAAGCCGCAAAGGTAGTAAAGGTTTCTGGTCCCTGGTCAGAACCATCAGGAACAACTTCACCAGTTCCTCTATACCTTCACTACTTAATAATGGTGAAGTGGTTGTTGACTCCCTGGATAAAGCTAATATTTTGGCTGCTAGATTCGCATCAAATTCTTTTTTTCCACCCACTTCACAGGCACCTGTCGTGCATCCCCCGTGCGGATGTGTACAAGAGCCAATACACATCCGTACGAGAGATGTGTTCAAGGTCCTTAAAGGAATCAACGTCTCTAAAGCGGCCCTGATGGTTTCTCGCCCCTATTAATTAAAAGCTGTGCCTCATCCTTGGCTAAACCTCTGCGCAAACTATTTTACCTGTCCTATTCGTCAGGAAAATTTCCAACTGCTTGGGAACTAGCTCATGTTCAGCCTATTCCCAAGAAAGGAGAGGGTAGCGATCCCTCAAATTATCGACCAATTACAATCACTTCGATTCTTTCAAAGGTTTTTGAATCTATCATTAACTCCAAATTAATGAAGTATCTGGAAACCAATCAGCTCATCAACGATCGCCAATACGGCTTCCGCAGGGACGCTTATCTGGAGACTTGCTGACTTTTCTTATGGAACGTTGGAATCGTAGTCTTCACAATTTTGGTGAGTCCAAAATCGTTGCTCTAGATATTTCAAAGGCCATTGATAGAGTCTGGTATCCAGCCCTTTTAGCCAAACTCAAAGCACTTGGTCTTTTCCCTCCTCTTCTATTATGGATTGAAAGTTTTTTTTCTAGTCGCCAAATACGTGTTGTATTAGATGGCGTTATATCAGAACCTCATCCTATTAATGCCGGTGTCCCCCAGGGCTCTGTTATTTCTCCGACTCTATTTCTAATCTTCATTAATGATCTGCTTTCCCTTACTTTCAATCCTATCCATAGCTTTGCTGATGACAGTACCCTTGATTTCGCATACTCCTTTGTCACCCTTGCGGACTCCAGAGGGAACGCCACATGTGTTAAACGAGACTGCATGATTAGATCATTGAATAACGATCTTGATAATATTCTCGCTTGGGGCAAAGTGAATCGCGTCGAATTCAATGCATCTAAGACCCAAAGCTGTCTCATCTCATTAAAACAAGACCATCACTTAACCACTCCCGTTTCGTTTGATGCTGCATTAATTTATGATTCATCGTCACTAAGCATTCTTGGCATTAATATTTCCAGTAAGTTAAGCTGGACAGATAACATCTTCTCGGTTGCCAAAGAAGCATCAAAATGTCTTGGTTTTTTGAAAAGGTGTAAGAAATATTTCAGCCCATCAAATATAGCGCTCCTCTACAAGTCCTACATCAGACCTAGAATGGAATACAATTCCCATATCTGGGCCGGGGCTGGTCGCACAGCCTTAGCTTCATTGGATATTTTCCAAAAGAGATCCTGCAAGCTCATTGGCGATGTGGCAATTACTCGTTATATCGACTCGCTCGCGCACCGTCGCAATGTTGGATGCCTTTCGCTCCTTTATCGCTTTATCGCTATATGCATGGTCAATGTTCTGATGAAATATCTAGTCTGATCCCTTGTAGAATAGTTCCTGCACGCAATACTCGCGCTGCATCCCGCGCTCATCCTTTTACCCTTCAAATTACCTTCGGCCGTACACTAAAATTCCGTGATGCTTTCTTATCCCGAACTGTGCGAATGTGGAACAGTCTACCATCTTCTGTCTTTCCTCCGGCATACAACCTGCGAAAGTTGAAGGGCGACATACATCGGCACCTCCGCCGCTCTCCTCATATCCCTTAATCCTTTCCCTATCTCCTTCCTGCCACGCTGTGCTTTGCATCATAGGGTATCCCCTGAGCTTGGTTTAATAATATAAAAAAAAAAGATAATGAAATCGGATCAACGGTTGAAAAACAAGCACATACACTATACAACGGTGCATATAAAACAGCGGTTTACCTGCATGCACATCCAACCATCCAACTACACACCATAAAACGGTTGTATGCCAACACAGATTGGTACAACAGTTGGACCAATAGTTGTATCGTGTGTGGGCCGCTTAATACACGCTGCTGTTCCTACAAAAAATTCGATATGTGGATATACCAATTTGAGTTCTGATTAAAATTCCATGAATTTGTGTCGATATTTTTATATATCGAATATCGCTGTAATTTCAATAACTTTATTCTGTAGACAAAAAATTTTAATTTCAGTGTGAGCAATTTTGTTTTGTATCGGTATTTAAAAAAGGGATCTGCAAATACAGTCATTTCGATACTCTACCAAATATTTTACTAAAATATTCCTAAATGCTTCACGCAAAAGCAGTACACCCAATATTCAAACAAACTTGCTTGCAGCATGAGTACAGCAAGCGCCCTTGCATCAAGCACCTGCTGCATTCGTAAGGAGCGTGTCACTTAAAAGTACATGTCATGCTTTTTTGAAGAGAATGATGCATATGCGTCGTGTATGCAGGACGCATATGCGTCGTGTATGTAGGACGCATATGCATCTTTGGTGAGCGTTGACAGGTGATATGAACGTACTTTGTGCAAAGGCAAGAAATACCCGGTTATCGACAGCTGTATTAACAAAGTGATGTACGAGAGAACTCGTAGTAAACCGCAATGGGTCATCCCACACGAGTATTTTTTTTTTCTGAGAACTGTAATTGACCATATTTCTTCAGAATTCGTATTCATAATAATGCATAATAATGACTGAGGTCCGTACAAGGTATACCTGGGCTAATAAACTTGTGTGAATGCAGATAGCCATACATTTTTTCTTAGGAACTTTCCGAACCTTTTTTATGCATCCGACAATAGACCAAATTTACAATACCTATCGAGATTCAAGCTAATTATCCAAACAGGAACAGAAAAACTGTTTCGGTTAAATTGATTATAGGGTGTAACTAATATGGATCTCCACTTTTCGCTGTACGAGTCTTCTGTGTTATCCGCATAACTTCAGAATAATGTAATAAAATCGAGAATGTCGGGAATTGGCGTAACCAAAGGGTAAAACAGCAATGCCTCGCTCCATATAAAATCAACGATGTACGGGCGGCCTCAATTTTTTCTTAGAAATTTACTGGAAATCTTTTCTTAGATATTAACTGCAAATTTCTTGTTTAGAACTTTTATCCTTATTGGAAGTCGACAACGGGTGCTTCCCCAAAATCATTTGGTGGTAGACTGGATGTCGTGTCGAGTATAAAATTCCGACAATCTTACTTCAACGTATTGGGAACACAAACGTTGCCCGCAATAATTTTTATTGAATAATATTGGTGAATTATTTTAATAGAAGAAAGAATATGTTGAAATATCTAGAAGGAATGGGAATGTTGAATTAAATTTAAAAATTGTTGACATAATTTGAAAACGCATTGAATTATATTTGAAATAAATATTGAATTTAATTCAAATATGTTAATCCATTTGTGTAAGTTGTTGACTTGTTGTTGTATATTGTTCTGAACTCTGTTGAACAGAATTAAAATTAGTTAAATTAAATCTAAAAACGGTATACTAATTCAATATACAAAAGCACGATTGAGAGTCATCACACCGGTTCGCGTAAATGTTTAGTTAATTGCACGAGTTAATATACGGGGAATAGTATGGCATTAAGTAACTCAGCAGTCTACAATCAACTGAATTATTTTCTGCAACTTTGTCAAGGAGTTACTTCAGAAATTGGAAGACGATAATCTGAACGAAATATGGTTGATTTGCTACAACGGAAGTATCCACAAGGCGCATGAAGTCCGTGATCCTGTTGGTCAAACAAGGCATACTCTACTTTTTCTACCATTATATTCTCCAATGCTGAGCCTCATCGAAGAAGGCATTTCCAAAATCATGTTAAATGTAAGAAATATGTTAGATGATCGTTTAAATCATTTAAATTTGGTAGATGTAATTAATAACTCTGTTGGAACTGTTACGACTAAAAATTGTTATAATTATTATATGAATATATAGGTAGTTAAATTACCAACCGCTGCTGCAGGAGAACCATTATAGACTTTATATACATACATATATTGATTTATTCTTATTATTGCATTATCTGCGCATTGTTTTCATATGTACCTTCGTTGTGTGAATTATATTAAAAGTTTCTATATCTTACTATGTAATTAACATTATTTGACGTGTTTTTTTAAAATATGATATATATGCGAAAGTACTTGGTTTGGAAAAGGTGAAGTTGATTTGCTAAAGCGCGAATTTCGTTTCGGTGAACTTCGTTTGCAGGATATTTCCGCCTAGGAGGTTGATAGAGCAGGTGGTAATAGTACTCACCTAGAAAAACAAAAAATTGTATGGCAGGGGGGGGGAGCAGGCATATCAGGCATTTAGAAGCTACAGGGTGATTAAGAAACAAAACTAGTTTTTCACAAAATACCCTGTATTTTAAAAATTACAGGGCATACGGTCACTTATAGAGCTCATTGTATGCAGAACTTCATTTCGGATTTTCATACCTTTTTTTTAATGTGACCTCAATTTTTTTTTGCAAAAAGGTCTTTAACATTACTTTTTTTATAAAAAATGTAAACTGCAGCCTATTCCCTTTCATTTGACATATTATATTCTATGTGCTATCTGTAACCGTAATAGTTTAACCGTAACAGTTTAACGATTTAGCTCTTAACCTATTCTCAAAGCTATTCTAAAACCTATTTTCAAAGATAATTTTTTCCCTTGGTTGCTGCAAATATCGGCTAATTTCGGTATGACCTGAATAGGTTGTGAGCAAAAAGTGAGTTGAAAAGACCACGAGGTTCTGCATATAAAGGGCTTTTAAAAGTGACCTTACGCCCTGTACTTTTTAAGATACAGGGTGTTATGTGAAGAGCTAGATTTTTTTCTTTGTCACCCTATAGCTCCTAAGCGGTTGATATCCCCCCTCCCCCCTGCCATTCAGTTTTTTTTATCTAGGTGAGTACTATCACCTCCTGCTCTATTGACCTTCTAGGCTGAAACACCCTGTATAATTCAGAATAAAGGTTTCAGAGGTGATCACAATACTACATGCTCTTTTAAAAACCTTGTGAACTGTCTATAAAATAAAATAGTATCCAAAGATCTTCGATTATATCCCAATTTTGTATTGAACAACCTGCGCTTCAAGACCTTTGCCAGCATATTCGTAGAAGCCTTTATTCAAAATCGAATAATTAACTTCGTTGATAAGATTCCGATAAGTACCTACTTAAATTTGTATAAGTAAATTTTTCCAGAATAAATAAATTATAACAACGCAGGTGTTTTTCTTTAACTCAACAAATGAATTAGATTTGGCCATAAACCCATTTAACCGTCGGTAAAAGGTCATTATGATGTCAAAAAACATGACCTGACGTTTACCTCGATTTTAATGCGTTCCAATTTTCAGCCCTGGTAATGTTTTAAGATAACAAAAGTCCCAAACACATAAAAAAAACAACAAGAAATAACCGTATAATGAATTTATAAATAGAAACCGAAGAAAGTCCTCTCTCCATATATCCTCGAAAATAAGAAAAAAAGGTGCCACGACCTTGAAATATTACGAACATTGCATGAAATTGCGACAGTTACTGTCATAGAAAATAAAGGAGACACTGAAAGCGCAATAAATCCTTAAAAACGTTTTATGTCCCACGGGTACAAAAATTTGTTTTCTTAAAAGTGATAAATTCAGGTGAATTTACCTGACATCTCTCAAATTCTCTAGATCCTCCTTTATTGAGCAAGAACTTAGTATGAGGACCCATAAGGTATTGTCAGGGATATTGCATTGGACGTCGGAAAATAATAAACCAAAAGTGATTTGTTTAAATCGTTCTACGATAACTGTACTTTGCCATAAGATGAAATGCCGTGCGCAATTCGAAATTATTCCAAGGCTTCAAGAACAAAGGAACAATCAAAACATTGACTTGGCCGACTTAGTCTATATATTGAAGACAATTCAAATAATGAAACGGTTTCATTCATACATATATCCCTCCTACTGAAATAAGATTACGGACGCAAATCATAGCAAAGGCGCTGTACCCTAAATTTGGATTTTGCCTGCAAAATGCCTATATGATGAAAAGAATTCGAAATATGGGTTATGAAAACTCATTATTCGATTTTTGCACGAACGAATCATGATATCTAGCACTCTCAGTTATAGTTAGTAATTTAATAGATAATTGCCTAAAGTTTTTACTCTGAAATTGTATGAAAAAGGTATGAAAGCAGGTATTCCACGTAACGCATCATGATGTAGATCTGTATGGGTGCACATATTATATACTTACTGCTTCACTTAAGTCCCATAAAAATATCAGATTCTAATGTCTCTGGAAGAAAGGAAATAAGAGCTCAAATGCGTTCTGCTATATTGCATTTTCTATTGGTTTACAAATGAGGGTACCAGAAAGCAAGCAATCATTCACTAATGCGATTACCTCCCTCTTGTTTAGGGGTAACATTTTTAAATAAAAATGTTGGGATTATAAGGGACTTTAAATTCGGAATGAAGTAATTTGAGGGATTTCAAGTTATTTATTGCATTTTCAGTTGCTTTATGACGGACGTAAACAGCTGACCGCGAACTTAGGTAGGTACTATAGGAAATTCTTCAATTATTCAAAAATAATACATTGGTAATATGTGCTGGAAGGATTCATGTTTGATAGCAAGGCAAATATTAAATTATTTCCAATTTTTTTATAAAGGAGTTTTGAATTGAGTAATTATTCACACGAAAATAAAATGTGTTAAAATAATCTAATGTTCAGTTTCAGCTAAAGGAATTGATAAGAGTGGACAAGTAATTAAAGCTGGTGAAAAACTGCCTGCAGGTAACTATTTAATTAGATATATTATTTTCTTTACTACTGCTTCAAAATGGCTCTAAGCCAACTTTCAAGGGACTTAAGCATAGAGTGTGGGGATATATAAAGAATTGAACTTACAGAAAGGGCGAATACTTTACCAAAAACTAATAAACTAGTCTCTCACGTAATGAAAAAAATTCCGAATATGGTTCGCACTTAGATATGTATTTTATTTCCGTAAGTTTAAGGTTTAACCACTTTTTCTCGAAATGTATTACAAATTATTTGTGTATGCTTCTTTCCTTTTCGCAACTCCAACTTCAGAGTATACCAAGCTTCTTGCAACGCATACAAGCTGAATCGGAATTGCAGGTCTTCGGTTAGCTTGCTACCAGATTGTAGCCTAAAATTCCGCTAAAAATGCACACAATTGGAGCTTGAATTTTTACAGGTGTTGCATAAAAATTATTTAATTATATTGTCAAGTTATTCCACCGGGAAAAAAGTGTTAATACATACTGTACATCTTTCCTGCTATCGACAAGCCATATTAAAACTAATTGTTTTTGGCAATGGTGTAGAGTCAAACATTGTTTATACTTACTGTCTATAAAAGTGGCAATATTTTGATTCGACAGTGGATCCTGTCTTATTATCAGACAAGCCTTCATAACAACAAGAGTTTCACAGAACATTCCTGCACATACACCGCATTCCACTTTGTAACCGTCAGCGAATAATTATATGTCAAAGTCTTTAGTAAGAGTGCTGTTCCCCATTTAGTCTTGGTATAGAAATCTTAACAGTGAAGCCTCTGTCCAAAACTACATCAGGAGTAATGTAGTTACAACATATACTGGCGACTCCTTCCGGCAACGAGCTAGGAGCTAGGCCTTGGAGTCTAGAGCCCGATCTCCTTGAGTCTGAAGGCACTACATGTTTCTTGTATTGCCCTGACAGATTGTTTGTGGTCTACATTCTGAAACACGTCGGCTCTACTTAAACTCTTTTAATATTCCTCACGATGTTATTATTTTAACGGAGATATGGCTTAACAATTCCTTTTCGGATGCTGAATTACTGAAACAATTTTTGCTATTGAGGAGCGAATTTCGTAATATTCTTTTGCGTGCCTATGATATGAACTTGTTTAAGATGAGAAAAGTAATCAGATCGAATCCTAAACAATTTTGACGTTTCGTAAATAAAGGATAATACTAGTCATGATTCGTCTGTGATACCTAATATCTTTGCTGATTACTTTAGTGAATCATTTTTATCTAATGGCAATGAAATAAATTTCGGTTAGTTTGATTATTTAACGACACTTCCTATAGTTGATATCCCGTGCTTCATTATTGATCAAATCTGTTGAGGATACCATGTCCAAGTTAAACCCTAGTTATTCTGCTGGACCCGATGGGTTACCACTTGTTGTCCTAAAGAACTGCAGCGAAACACTTTCTTACCCGTTAACACTTTTGTTTAATCTACCGCTGCGGCTCCGTAAATTTCCTGAGTTATGGAAAGAGTCGTTTATTGTCCTATTTTTTAAGTTCGGTAAAAGGAAGCTTGTTACCAACTATCGTCCTATTGTTAAAATATCTTGTGTTCCCAAACTGCTTGATGCTTTTTTATATTAAATATTTATTGTAATGGAGCTCTTAATACTCATCAACATGGTTTTATGAAGGGAAGGTCAACAACAACGAATCTGCTTCAGTTTATATCTGCTTGTATCGAATCGTTTGGGCGCGGTTTCGAAACTCCCTTAGGTTCCCAAATTTGGTTGTTGAATTGGTCATCATCCTATCTTAAGGATCGCAAGCTTAGGATACCGTACCTTTCTGCTCTGTCTAATCAAATAACGGCTTACTCCAGTATTCCACAGAGTAGCCACGTAGGGCCCCTTTTCTTCAAACTATGCATAAATGATGTTTCCTATGTGGTCACCAAATCTGATATACTAACTTACGCCGATGATTTAAAGGTGTATAAATCCATCGCATTCTGATTATCTCAAATTGCAGAAAGATCTGCAGCGTTCTCCCTGTTTGAACATTGATAAATTTTAGCTAACCATTTTCTCTCGTAGATTTTTACTTTTTGCGCTAAGAGGTCTCGAATGGAGGGATAGACTTCATCTTCCTGTCCTCCTTATAATAAAAGATTAAATTTAATATACCTTCCTACTCTAGAATCTCGTAGGAAAATATGTGATATATGTTTTATTTTTCAACTTGTGAAGGCTGATATCGACATGCTTGAAAAAATAATTTGAATTCACGAACTCAAGACATACGATCTAGTGACTTTATTTATTTGTGCCCCCATCGCACCAACTATGGACTCTTTGACCCCTTGTCTAGAATGTGGTGTATTTTTATTTTGATTTTTCATTCGATAGACATTCATATCAATAAGTCCCAATTAAGAAATATTTTTAAAAATCGTTCTGTATTATAGCTTATATTTGGGTGTTGTTTTTTATCTTTGTAACATTGTAGCAATTTTAGCGAAATAAATAAATAGAAAATAACAATCAGTACCTTTGTCACCTTTTGGTACAATTTTCTAACCCTTTTTACCGAAATATGCGAAAAAGATACACAGGGCTTTTGGCGGATTTCATTCACGTAATCATACTACACAAGTAGTATTTCTAAATTTTCAAATCATCATCTTTATAAAATAAATGTCCATTTATCTTGAAATTAAATTTATGGACGAATTATATGCAATTTTGTCTATTCATTAAAACAGGTATTCAGTATGAAATATGACTGTTGCCGCGTTGCACACAGTTTTTTTTTTATATCACCAATATTCTCGTATGTGAAAATAACGCTGAATCCAACAAAATTGCAATATAGGAATTTAAGTTTACTTTGTACGTATAGTAGCTAGGTATTTATCGTCCAATATTTGGGAATATATTTAATAAGTAACTGATTACCATAGATAAATATTAGATATTTATCAAATAATGCCCCGCGCTAAAATTATAAATGGTTTTATTCTGATTATTCTAGAGAATGAACATTAGTGATGAGTTCTCGTCATCAAAACTATTAGGATAAAACTCTGGCTTCACTTCAGATATGTTTGTTTTATACCATACGACTCCACGTGTACTATGCAGCAAAACTGCCATAATTTTCTCATAGAGTAAGGAATGTTTGTTTGCATGATTTTAACAGCGGTGGATAAAATGGTAGTTAAACGCTCATTTAAAAGCTTGGAGTACTTGCTTTTGAATAAGCCTTAAAATATGTTTATAGAGCGGATAGTTAAGGTGTAGATACACGATGAGAGTCTTTTGGTCTCCAGTCTCCGGTTCACAGAGACTAAAATTTCCGAAGTGTTTGCACGACAAGAGACCAACTAATTAGGGCTCTGGAAGCCACACTAAAAAAGGCTCTGGAGACACGTCTCCGAAGTATTATATTCGAAATTTGAAGTTTAGTCTCTAGAAATCTCCAGGGACCTTTGTTAACTGTCAAGCATAAGATTGTTCCAAAGAATTATCTCAAAAGTTTTTAATATTTTTATGCAAAAAGTGAAAAAGCATAAAAAAATATGTCCTTGGTGCACAAATTACACAACAAACATAAACACAACAAATTTATTATTATTATTTTTTTTTAATAACCACATCTCTATTAACGAAACAAATGTGCTGTCATAAGTCCATTATATTAATTATTAATTTTTTAATTAATTTCTTTGTAGCAATTTGTCAAACTCACTCCACTTTAACTCTTTTCCTTTTCGAGTAGACCTACACTTAACTGACCAGAACACGATAAATAATACGACCTTAGAGGCGTTCAGGCATAATCCAGCGGACGTAGCGTCATACCACTGTTCGTTCGAACAAGTATTGTGCCATTGGTCCGTACCTGCGGTTCCTCTCGTACTACGCAGGAATGCTGTCGTAATAACATTTATCATCAATAGGGTAAAACTAACCTGTCTCACGACGGTCTAAACCCAGCTCACGTTCCCTTGCACGCTTGGTGAATTTTGCTTCACAATGATAGGAAGAGCCGACATCGAAAAATCAAAAAGCGACGTCGCTATGAACAATGATAAATGAGCAAAATTCGGGGATCGGAGACCGAACCTGGAGTCTTGTGGGCTGAAACACAATACGATGCAGTGCAGTGCAATGCACTGCATTAAAATTTAGAGCTCATGTAATACCATGTGGCAATTCACAACACTACACTGCATCGTTAGGCTAATTTCTGAAACACTGCACACTGCATCAGTTGAGATTTGTTAAATACTAAAGAATAGGGGAATTAGTTCAATTTTAAATTGATTAATTAATTTTAAAATGACATTAGAAGAAAAATGGGTAGAGATCTGAGAATATGCTGTTATTTTGTTTATGTTTTACTAATGTGTGATTTCTTTTAATGCTTTCAGGTTGTTCTTCAATGTGACTGTGCAAATTATAAAACCCTTAAAATAATGAAAATACTATATTGCAAATAACTGGTCTTGAAGAAAGAATGTTTTAATTCCAAAGACTTCTGGATAGAATATACATACAAATCCATACAGCCATTCCATACGAAAACGAACAAGTTGGACTTATATTGAATCTAATCGGTTTCAATGAAACTGTGAGTTTGTATGGAATGCGAAAATAGCGCATCAATAATTTTTTGTTCCCAACTACCGCGCGGGAGTTGAAATTTTGTGATTTTATGATAATACCTCATTTTTGATAAAATCCTATCTACGGAGCAACTAATTTTTCTAATTCGAGTCCAAAATAGAAGCTAAATGCTTTGTTTTTATTTGGTTTCCTTTAGTTTCATATTCATATATTTTATGTATTTATATATGTATACCTGGGTATGTCCCAGCCTTGTGAGCCCTAAAATTGCCTAGCTTTTAGTACATCATGTAATATAAAACAATACCATTTAACTTAAAAGTTTTGTTTAGCTATTTTAATTACACAAAATTACAGTAACACCAAACAAAATTTTCTGCTGTTAAGAGTAGTTTTTTAAAGAAATTCTATTATTTACTATTTATTATTCATTTTGAAGTTATAAGTCTTATCTGTTCTTCTTCCAAAAGTTGTGGTGATGCTTGGATTCGTTTGAAATTTGAGTTTTTAGAGTCAGCTCATACCCATAGTAGCGCAGTGTCGAAGCAGTACACTTATGGCCATGTAGTATTTATTTTCTATCGGGGTCAAATAGGTTTTTTAATCCCTAGATGATGAAATCATAGAGTATGCTACGTTAGTCATTCCGTTTGTAACGAATATAAATTATGATGGTAGAGCAAAATATATTGGTCACCTACACAAAATATTATAACAAATTTTAATTTTTACATGTAAATGCCCATCTTAAAAAAGTTCGAAAATGGGACAATTCGGGTAACTCCTTCGTAGGGTTGCCATCTAAAACTTTCGCTTTGCATCATATATTTGGACCCTGCCTGAGAGCAAGTCGAAGTAAAGAGCTGATATTATGTAAACGGAATGTATATAAAAACAGTAAATACGATTTAAAAAATGGACTAAATAAGATAACCCGAGGTTTCTTAAGTATATTATAAAAATGATCCGTCCTAGACATTTTTATTGTACTAAAAAGTTCTTCAGAATGTAAAATTCTATGAAATTGGTAATAAGTATTCTTGCTGTCAACTAATCGTTTTAGTAATTGATGCGAAAAACCACTTTAACAATATATAACTTGCACGGAGGGGTGACCATGAGAAGTCATATACGGGAATTCATCTAGGATATCATGCGAATTGGTCTTAAACCAATTCTAGCTTTTTTCTGTGTTTATATAATATTCAGTTTGTTCAATTCTTCAAGAGAAAAATCCTCAAATATTAAATTAGATGATTGCAAATATGTTTTTTGGAAACTAGTGTGACTTAGAGAAAGTGGTGTGGACTGATTTGAACTTGATATGATAAAGGAGCTAGAGCACTTCCAACCATAATTCAACATCTACTTTCATTATGTAATAGAATTCGAAAATTTAATAATAAATAAGAAAAATATGCGTGCAATTATTATTTTTGAATTTTAGTTTTTATCTTACTAACAATCATTTAGCCTGAGTTTTACACCGTTCACTCAAGAATAAAACTAACATGTAAGCTTTTCTTCATCTACGTGTTTCTTCTTAAACCATCATCTTTAATTATCGCACTTGAGCTTTACTTTTCACTCACGTCTGGTTTTTATAGTTTGAACCTGAAATAACCATTATCGGTGAGTTTTATTTTTTCGATCAAAAATAAAACTCAAAACAATATAATATACATGGCCATAGTTGTACCTGTTTGAAAATATTGAACTTTTTATACAACTTTTATACGTAGAACAAATCAGGTTAGTTGAGTTGAGTTTCTTTAAAGCTTTGATGATGTAACATATTTGGTGTTTGCATACACACATCTCGGTAGCGAATGCATAATGATCGGTTCTAAACTATTCTTCTAAGTATCATAAATTTTCTAAATTATTTTAAATATTATTGAGAACAAAATGGCTATAATTGGATGTATATTTGAAGATATGATTTTGGTTTTTCTTGTTTTGGTAATTTAAATAAATCATTCTGATTTGGTTAACTTAACTTAACTTAACTTCTCTCGCTTCCCCGCTTTAACATCCATCGTTCTTTTCTTCCATTCATTCCATTCAGCTATCCAATCCATCTCGTCGCTTCATCTCTTCAGTAATCCCAAAGATCATTCCATCCACCACCCCATTCATTTATTTGTCCCAGCGAACCATCTGGAAATTATATGTATCCATCCCATCTATCTACCCTATCCAATCTTCATTCGCACCATGAATTCTATCGATCCATTCATATCCGTCTATTTTATTCCATCAATCCGATCCAATCCACCTGACGATCTCATCCATTCAATCATACTAAATATCCATCTCAGCCAGGCTTTATAGGCATCCCATCTATCGGCCATCCCATATGCTATTACTTTAAAATAAGGGTAACGTAGTATTGAAAATAACTTTCATAAATAAATTACCCTAACAAGAAAAGTTTCATTGCAAATTAAGAAACTCTAGAGCTCAGATTAAATCTTAAAAGTTTGGGCATCTATAACTATAATCACAATTGTCTGACTGCAACGCATGCCCAAATTGATTTAATCTGAGTTCTACCATTCCTAATTTTGCAACGAAACTTCTTGTGTATATCAGTGACAAAGAAAAAAAATATTTTTTACTTTTTAGTGCATTTTATTTACAAAAGTTGTTTATTTAAAAGTTTTTTAATATATGTTATTTTCTACTTTTTAGTCATTACATTCTCGTTAAAAACTCATAACGGTATACATAAATATATCTGACATATGCATATTAATTCGCATCTACGTTCTCTTGCGAACGTTGTGGTGTACTTTTTTTTTGTTTGGGGTAAGTAGTTTAGTAGATTATCGCACCTTAATGTAAGTACTTCCATATAAAAAAAAAATTGCATTAAAAAAGTGGAAAAATTTATTTCACATTAAAACCCATATAACGGTTAAACATAGAAAATTGAAATGCTCCCATTATCACTATTTCTAAAATTTCACATTTTCGCCACGAACGTCGCGTCGCCTTTACGCACGAAGTTATAAAAGTTATTTCGTCGTCATGGGTTAGTGATTGAATAAAAGTTATTTAATAATAATAATAGGTGTGCGGTTCCCATAATCACAGCTTCTTATCCTCTTCCCATGCTTACGAAATCGCCGACACCTAAAAACTATATCGAATTTGCGAAACTGCTATCATTACGAAGTAAAAACAAAAAGTTCTGAGGAAACAATTCCCGCATATATCTCTTCTCCCTTTACCAGACAGTAGATACGCACCACAAGCAATCCAATTTCTGAGAATAATGTCTCAGAAATTAGGAGACAAATGCCTCATGAAATAAATGCAAAGCATTACCAATACAAAACCCCTGGCTCCTACTCCTCTCCTAGTCTCTAAAGTCATTTCATTACACGACATACTGTAAACTTTAAAACTTTTATTCTAAGCACAATATAAAAGTTTAGAGTCTTTGATATGGATCCCTGGTATGAAACGTCGAGTGTTATTTACTGCAGCCCCGCAAGTGAGCAGTTAACAAAACGCTGTAAAAAGCTACTTGCAACCACTATATATTCTATACACAATGCTAATACCTAACGAAATTGTATATATACTATTTTTATCAAAACTTCAGTTCTCTATGTTGACGAAATGCAAGACTAAGTATACCTTTTTAGATTTCATCTAGGATATAAATATTCAACAAAAACTGAAATGTGCAAAAAACAGACAAATAATAAGGCAGAAAAGATTAAATAGTCGGGTGCGATGCAGCCCACTCACAAGTTAAAATATAGTATCCTTATGTCCCCAGAGCTCAAACCGACACACCCACGCGTTTTCATTTATTTCACTTCACTATGAACGTAAGTGTGCCATCGCATATCTGCACAACCAGCACAACAAATGGTGAAACTTTTAGCAGCACAATGTTATGAAATCATAAATCAAATATATTTCTTATATGTAATTTTGGCAGGCTGGTTGTTGCCTCTGATGAAATTAATACGACTGATGGATGAGCATATGTACAAACTAAAAGCTCTATCGCTGGCTTATGGCTTTTGCGTGGTAAGCTTATACCATTGAGAAGCAATAAAGGGCGCCATACACGATAAGATTTTCCGTCGTTTTAAAACCACGTTTTAGTCTAGATAAGAACCTAAAACGTGGTCAAGAAAAAGCCCCACACACGTAACAACTTCACCACGTTTTGCCGTCATCTTGTAGTGACAACAATAATAATTATTCTCACAATATTTCAGCAAAAACCGGTTTTCACACAAGCGCGGGAACATTTTATTAGAGTAAAACGTGAAAACTTCGCCGCTTCTCATTTATTTATGAAAACGAAATATTTTCCATTCTGTTTCGTTGCATGCAATTTGCGCTTTCACATCTTTTATCTGTATTCATAAAAGTTTTAAAGAAGTTTGATTTTTTTTTTATTTCTTTTCTTTCTTTCTTCCTTTTCTTGCCGTGTACATTTTAAATGTAAAACACTCGGAAATCGCGCCTGCTTCTTAACTTATTATTAAGTTAACTTTGATTATGAACGAGCAAAACCACGTTTTAGGGGAAATCACCACACACTTAACGTTTTGCCCACGTTTTACCCACGTTTTGAGAAAGATTTCTGGCATGACCAGAATTCTGGTTTTAGTAGACATCCGAACCTCAAAACGTGGTGTTCGCCACACACGTTCCGTTTTGCCTCGGTTTTACTGTAAAACCATGGCAAAAAGGATCGTGTATGGCCTGCTTAATAGAGTTTAAAAGTTCACTTTGAAATAGCTTTTGAAATGGCTAAGTTGATGATATTGCCACTTTACTCTGCTCAGGTCGTATGCATGTCACCATAAAGTAATAAAGGCTCTTTAAGATTAAGTTTGCTTTGCGAACCAATATTTGAAAGCTCAATCTGAAAGTTTGGATGCAATCGTAAAAGCTTTTCTCGCAGAGCTTGCATTTTCTGTATTGAATTTACAGCCCACTGTACCAGCAGGCATCACATCAAAACGAGGCATGATATACTCAATGGAGTAAATGCAACACTACCAAATTTTACGATGGTAGATATTAATACGCATATGAATGTGTTACTTTTGGAAGCTCTTTTCATACAAAATATTACTGGTTCACGCGGAAGAAAAATTTTGCGGATATACATCTGATGGAGGTATTAGCTGCGTTTTTTATACTGTACTGGTTCATTGGAAATTTAAATTAATTTCATTCTATAAATCGTCTATAGGTAGCCATGATTTTTTTTATAGGGCCAACTTATCAAATTGAATTTCAATTTTCACCAAGTGCCAAAATAGATCTAAAATATTTGGTTCTAATTCTTAAGTTGTAATCCTTCAAAACCTGGCAATTTTATGATTTTTATCCATTTATAAATCCGTTAATCTCTTTTTTTATGAATCAGGAAAAAGAATATCTTAGACGGCGATTTTTTTTCAAAGTTGTATAATTTTCAAAGCCATGATTTTTTTTATATTGAATTTCAATTTTCACCAAGTGGCAAAATAGATCTAAGATATTTGGTTCTAATTCTTAAGTTG
This sequence comes from Dioctria linearis, assembly GCA_963930735.1. NCBI lineage: Eukaryota > Metazoa > Arthropoda > Insecta > Diptera > Asilidae > Dioctria > Dioctria linearis. The sequence continues at coordinate 179,908,822 of OZ005741.1, read as the reverse complement.
TAATCCTTCAAAAACTGGCAATTTTATGATTTTTTATCCATTTATAAATCCGTTTATCTCCTTTTATATTAATTAGGAAAAAGAATATCTTAGACAGCGATTTTTTTTCACAGTTGTATAATTTTCAAAGCGATTTAGTATTGTCGTATATTTCTATCTCCTTCTACAGTTTTTATCTTACAGACGAAAATATATAGTTGACGAATAATTCTAACAGGTCGTTGGGAACTTTTTGAAAATATAAAGAACATTTTTACAAATTCATAAATGGTTTTTTCCCATACGTCGATGTACTTCTTATTGTCTGTACTATGAGCGTAGTAAGAGCGATCTAGGAATTAATTTATTCTCAAAGATAGTTTGTTGCCTTGGTGACGTCATTTAAAAAAAATATCGCCTAATTTCGGTATGACCGAAATAGCTTGTGAGTTAATAACTCTTTAATGGCTGCAGACACCACATAGGGTGTATTAGGTCAAATTATGCAAAATGATGTAATTTGAGACAAACCATGAATGTCTTCTCAAGTTATTGTGGTGACGGACGGACGGCGGACGGACATGAAAAAATCTAAATAATTAATAATACCTATGCGTGGGTGTTCAATCCATTTGGATTTTTTCAGCAGTATTTCTATACGTTACAAACGGAATGACAAGCTTAGCATACCCCATGAGACTTCATCTAAGGTATAAAAATAATGAGTTTATAAAATTACAAAATTTGTTAAAATATTTTTGGAACGTAAATCGATGGGGATTTAAAAAATATAATTGTGTTCAAATTTTCAGCTTTATCAATCAAAAATAGCAAACTAAAAATATAATAAATTTATTTGTAGGTCGCTCTCACTCCGCTCATAGTGCAGACATTTTGAATATCATACGATCACAATATGAAGTACATCGACGTATGGAAAAAAATAATTCATGAATTTGTAAAAATGTTCTTTATATTTTCAAAAAGTTCCCATTTCGACTTGTTAGAATTGTTCGTCAACTATTTCATTATATTTTCGTCTGTAAGATAAAAACTGTAGAAGGAGATAGAAATATACGACAATACTAAATCGCTTTGAAAATTATACAACTGTGAAAAAAAACTCGCCGTCTAAGATATTCTTTTTCCTGATTAATATAAAAGGAGATAAACGGATTTATAAATGGATAAAAAATCATAAAATTGCCAGTTTTTGAAGGATTACAACATAAGAATTAGAACCAAATATTTTAGATCTATTTTGGCACTTGGTGAAAATTGAAATTCAATTTGATAATTTGGCCCTATAAAAAAAATCATGGCTACCTATAGACGTTTTATAGAATGAAATTAATTTCAATTTCCAATGAGCCAGTACAGTATAAAAACGCAGCTAATACCTCCATATCAGATGTATATCCGCAAAATTTTTCTTCCGCGTGAACCAATAATATTTTGTATGAAAAGAGCTTCCAAAAGTAACACATTCATATGCGTAATAATATCTACCTCGTAAAATTTGGTAGTGTTGCATTTACTCCATTGAGTATATCATGCCTCGATTTGATGTGATGCCTGCTGGTACAGTGGGCTGTAAATTCAATACAGAAAATGCAAGCTCTGCAAGAAAAGCTTTTACGATTGCATCCAAACTTTCAGATTGAGCTTTCAAATATTGGTTCGGAAAGCAAGCTTAAACTTGTCATCTCTTTAGCGTTTATTGCTTCATGCTATTAACAATGACCATTCGCATCACACATTAAAAAACTTTTCCTTAAAGTGAGTGGCAACAATTTGTGCCACTAAGCTTAGGTATGTTTTGATAAGATTAAGAAAAGCTCCATCTTGAAAAAGTGGAATAGGTTTTTATCCCTAAAATAAAATAAAATAAAATAATACTTAATTCATAGGATGTTCCCTTCCTTTTATCCGAGAAAACTTAACATTTCGGGAATTTTACGTACTATATAGTTTTTCTGATGCCAAATATTCATTGAATTCTCCTACTTTTTATATAGTGTAGTGAAAGGTTTTTCAGAAAGTTTATACAGAAGTTTCTACTAGAATATGCATAGTGAGGAGTAGGAAAATATTATCTAAATAATTGAAGGGAAATAGCATTTTTAACCAAATATTTTAAAGCTTTAATCCGATAAAATACACTGAGTTTCAAAGGTATATAATTCTTTGAAATTTTCCTTTTTCTCGAGAAAGAATTCAACCTGTATTTTGTGCCATTTTCTTGAAATGCCATATACAGAGCTGAAATACCGTTATAACCAGATATCTTCGGTGTTAGAGTAGCCTGAGAATGTCGCTCCATATTCTGAAAAAGTTTATCACAGGTTGTATTCATTCTCGAGAAAACCAGATAAGTATTTCAAAGTCATTTATAGTTTTGAAACAAGTGTGTATACTCGTAACATGAAATAAATTTCACTCGATTTGTGTTTTCGAAAAATTCCTTTAAAGTAAAATTATATAAAAACTATTGTGAATAACAGTAAAATTTTCTTTGATTTTTACGTTAGATAAAAAAAAATATAGGGCTTTCCACTGTATCTTCTCGTAGAAATGCTGAAAGACCTAACCGCCTAAGCCGACATTAGTCCCATCAGATCAGGCAAATTTTAAACTGGCAACTTCATTGTGTATTTGCAATTCTGTGCAAAAAGAGCAAAATAATTATAACAGAAAGATCAAAGTTTGCTCTGAAAAAAATAGTCAATGAAATAATATATAAAATTGTCAACACCGTAACCGGGAAAAAATTGGAAACAAAGTCAGTGCCACATTAAAATAGAAAAAAAGGTACTTCACTTCGGTTGCGGACTTGAGAAAAGAAGTAGAAATTGACAAAGTAGGTGGCGAAAGTTCGTAACGTATAATATATCGACTACATTAAAAACTTAATTAAAAATTTTGGTCTCTTATTTGCAATTTACCTTTCTTCTGTCAATTACTATAAATATATATGTATTGTAATGCGTTATTAAACATGGAAAAGTATTTAAAATCGACTTAAATTGAAATATTTCGCCGCTGCATAGAATTTAATTTATTCTTTTTAAAGTTTTCTCATTTCGTAAGTGAGCTTTGATTTGTTTAACTTACGTTTTATTATTCCGGAGTTTATCAAGATTACTTGAACTTATAACCGAACCAATTCACACCTCGAAGTAACCACATAAAATTGCGGCAATCGCAAAACTTAGTTATTTACTTCAAAAAGTTCCATTCACAAAAGAACCAATTTCCATGATTTCATAGTAGAAATGGAAATAAATCTACGTCAGCAGTCCCAAACACATAAATTATGTTTCAAATGCCTGAAGAATAGCTATCTTTCTTTTTGTGCTCGGCCTATAGCTCTGACTTTGTAGATGTTGCAGATCCTTAAAGAAGCATACGCAAAGGAATGATATAATCTACGATTTGCCATAATTTATGAGCTGACCTGAGTTGTACCGTCCCTTTCAACGAATTGCTAGAGCGAACATTTTTAATTTGAATTGTAACTGAGCTGAATTAATTCACACTTTTATTGTCATTTTTTGGGCAGTCCTTTCTTAATTTTTGTTGGAAATTTTTACGGTCCGACACTTTGCGGTAGAATGTAAGAGTTTTCAAAAGCAATTAGTCAAGCGCCAGAATGAATTAAAAAGTTTTCTCTGAAATATGAACGAAGCCATGAAAAAGCGAGCATTTGTCTTTTTGACGGTTTATCTACGTATTTGGTACTACTTCTTAGTATAAAAAAAAACGATTTTAAAACTTGCAGTGCTGTTATTTGGAAGGTCATGCTATTACTTTGAGATTTGTTTAAGGATGTGCCAAAATGCTATGATTATTTATTGCTTTATAGCTATCACGTTTTTTGCCAATGAGACATAATGAGGTAATGTTGCAGCTTTGCCTTGCTCTCAGAATTTTGAATATTTATTTTGAAAGTCAAGTATATTACGGAGATAACTATTATTAAAATTTATCTTACACTTAAGAAAACAAGCAAAAATTATAAAAGCCAAAAGAAAGAGCAGAGAAAAATACTTTTGATACAAACACTTAAAAAAAACTCTTAGTGTAAAATTATACTTACAACCTAAAACTACAGAATGAAGATTCCATACAATAGTTATAAAATACACGTACATTTAAGAGCCAAAATTCAATGCTACCAGTTAAAAAAGTTCAGCAGACCTTTTCAAAGCGAATGTAGTTAATTACATTCAGTAAAAGAGATTCAATAATACAGTGTCATAAAATTCTGCGGGAACTACAGAAATTAACGTTTTAATACAATAAAAGTGAAATAACTACTCAATTTGCCGGATTTATTCATTTCAATAAGAATTTTAGAACATATAATTAACTACAGAAAGCGTAATAATCCTGAAAAATTGCTGCATTTCCCATTCTGTATTAGAATTCTGTTCATGGATGGAAACAATTATTTGAAATAAAACAAAATTATGTACTCAAACAGTCACTGTAACATTTGACAACAAAAATATACCACAATTGCCGTAAAGAATTTTAAGATTTTAACAAGCCTGAGGTTGACTTGCAAAATATTGACATTTTTTCCTAAATATACATCACATTCCGTAAGGGTTATTATCTTAATATTTAATGTTTATAATTTTAAAAAGTGGTCAAAGTGAAAAAATTAACAAATGGAAGTTGATTTAATTGAAGATTTGTGGCTTCTATTAATTCGCAGTACCATTCTTGTTCCATTTTAATTTTTACATTGCACTTTTTAATCATTTAATTATAATTTAATTGTTAGACACGTCATGTCCTTACGGAATGACTGACTCTTACCGCACCTTTACTTAAAGCAATACTTACCAATACGGCAATTGTGGTTCAGCCAATGGCGTTGCCAGTGGGCTAACAACTGAAGATTAAGGACAGAATACAATGATGCCGACACGGCAATTACGACGACACTGTCGACGTAAGTGGCGCTGAATTAACCCAATGACACCGAACGACATTCTGATGTTCGTATATGTAGCTGGTAAAATTATTTGTTGAAATTTATTAACAATATGGGAAAGATATAAAAGAAAAGTTGTAAAAGTGTAATAAACTATGATTAACGCTGAGTTTATGTGGATTACAAAATATCATCTAGCACTTATTTTCAACTTCTCTCCCATTTATTTCCATTTTTCTTCTTTTAAATATGTATTTCGATATTGAGGATTTCTTTTGGCATAAAAATACTTCATTTCCTGCAATAAATTAATTAATTGCTTCTCGAAAGAAATTTTTTGCTCATTACTCTCAGCTGTCAAAATCAAATTACGATAAAACGGCGACAAAAGTTGAATTATTCTCAACTCTGGTTACGGCGACAAATTCGGTCGAAACCATTGGGTAGACCAACATGGTTTTGCCATTAGTTCAACATTTAATTTGTCGTCGTAAATGTCGTGTCGGCATCATTGAATTTCGGCCTTTAGAATGGTCCACAAAACGCTAGGAGCTAAAGGTTGGAACGGTCGCTGTCTCGACGGGAAGCACAACGACTTGAGGGTGAAGCTGTGGATGACACAATATTATCGTGACAGCTAGAAGCGCTATAAGTTAAGGTTGAAGCTGTGAACGAATCCCAGCCTTGATGCTTCTTGTCCGCAAATTCCAAATCGCAGCCTTGTTGATTCTAGTTAGAGAACTGCAAAATAAATTTATATTCTGGAAAGGTAACATAAAAAAGTTTATGGGATTGCTTTCATTGATATCTTCGGATTGCTTTTATTGACGTCTTCATCCGATTGGAAGGAATCCTTTTACGTTTTTTCCTTTAACAAAAATTGCCTTAGATGGTTGACAATAAAAAGAAAATCTTTTTTTCAAATTTAACATAAAAATCAATGCCTACTCACACAACCTTTTGCAATCCTCAAAGTAACCTGCGATTGGAATGTGAAATACTACAAATTCGTGGAAATTTCCCAAAGGCACTGCCAACGTGCAGATTGCTCTTGTGTCGTCAATAAAGATGGACGTACGTAAGGTACCTAGTTTTATTCAAAATGCAGATAAAAATAATTTTAATAAAATAATCCTTTTTTAAATTTTTGTCTTTAGGTACTTTTCTTTAAATAGTTAAGATGGGAACAGCTGTTAAACAACCGATATTTAACTATTATAAATCTCAGAATTTTTTAGATCCGGAAGAAAAATATATAGTTTTATTGCCCTTGGAATCGAACATCCTAAAAATATACTCTGCCTGGAAGGCAGAATTATTATATCGAATATCGTGGCTTCAATTTATTTGGAATAAGTTTATTACTGGAAATCATTGTGGCGTTAATTTAGTTGATATTCTATTCCTGAATTAACATTATAATCATATTAGTGAACCAAATGTGACATAGCTGGTATTTTCTCGGTAGGTATTAATCTCATCTCATTAGCCATCATGTTCAGGGAGGATTTGATAACTTGGCCGTCCTAAGCCCATGGAAGATTTCCGCCCCTCTACTCCATGTAAAACACGAAAAGTGGCGGCGAAAATACTGATTAACCCAGTACTAATATATGTAGTCTGTAACGGAGCAAAATTAAATTGATGCGCTTGAACTTAGAGGAAACTAGTAAACAAAGATCCAGTTCGATGATCCAAAATTTTCATAATTGTAATCTCCATACGTGTGAATTTCTTTGTCTTTTGGTGCTATGGACACATTTTTGAATTTTTAAACGTTGACATGCGGGTTCACAAAGGGCGCGACTACTAAAAAAAATCTCACTCAGTTTAGCCGCCCCCATAAACTTGCTGCCATAGGCCCGGGCCTCGGTAATGAGGCTTGCATTCCAGGTAGTAGTGGTGGTCGGTTTCTCTTTTTGGCAAACGTGGTTTCGATACTGTAGGTTTTTAACTTTATAAAAGATGCCGTAGGTATATAACTCAAACCTCATTTCATTGCTCTGATTTACTGGCTGATTAAAACAAAACCAAACTTTTATTTGGTCGTTTCAGATAATATGCAATTAAGGATGAATTCTTGTAGTAGAAATCATTATCTTTCTTTTTCGTTTTGGGCTGTGTTTGGTGTTTTCGAACACATTACTATTTTTTTTTCTTACATAATAGTAATAATCTGTAGCATTTTAATATTTTGTCTCCATCTTATGTATCGTGACTCTTTTTACTCATCCGATAAACAACTTTCGTTCCTTCTAATATAATGGTAATCATTTATTATACCCTAGGTGAAATCTATAGGTTATACTAAGTTTGTCATTGCGTTTGTAACATCTCGAAATAATGATGGTAGAGCAAAATGAATTGGACATCCACGCATAATATTAAAAGTTATTTTGATTTTTGCATGTCCGTCCGGCCGTCTGTCCGTCTGTCCGTCTGTCCGTGCGTCTGTCAGTGAGCACGATAACTCGAGAAAGCGTTCATTTAGAAAGCTGAAATTTTGTAACGGACTTTAAAAAAAAGCAAAATTAAGTTCGTAAATGAGACAAATCGGGCGACCGTGGGGTTGCAATTTCGTTTTCCACTATATATTTGGACACTGCCTGAGAACTCGTCGACATAGAGAGCTGAAATTTGGTATATGTTATTTTCATAGTAATAAAAAATTTAATTTCAAAAATGGACTAAATCGGGCAATCCATTCTTGGTGTTGCCATATAAAAATTTAAGTTTTTTACATACTCTGTGAAAACGATCAGTCCTAGATAATTTTATCGTACTAAAAACTTCTTCAGAAAACGAAATCCTATAAAATTGGTTGTAATCATTTTTTCTGTTCGACGAATCGTTCTAGAAATACATACGAAAGCCACTTCAAAATCAAACTTGCATAGATCGGTGACCATACGAAATTTTATACGGGCATTCATCTAGGGAATCATAAGAATTGGTCTTAGACCAATTCTAGGTTTTTTACTTGTTTTACTAGTACTTTTCCCTTTTGTTTACATACCGTATCTTGAGTAGCTCTTTTTACTTCCGAAAAAGTTCTCTATATACTGTATTTGTCGATCAAGTCAAAAGTTGGGACTATAAAAATGTTCCTATAGAATTAATATTAACTGAAAGTGAAACAGCGATGAAGAAATCAGCCTAACTGTTAAGTCTAAGGAATTTTGTATTTGAAATCTTCATGCATCTCACAAGTCTCTCTTTATTTTAGCAACCAGTTCTTCGATTGTTGTAATTAAAAGTACCTAAATAAAACAAAAAAACAAAAATTATTCATTTTATATGTTTTTCTAAAAATGCAGGTATATATAACAACTCCACTTTTTTCCTTAAAGTTTCCCCCAGTCTGGCTCGTATTCAACATGCAACATGACTGAATTTTCGTTACGTAAGCGATTTTTCTGAATACACAACAAAAAAGTTTCGATTTTATGGAATAAAATGGTATCCATAGCGTAATGAAATGCGCATTTGAATGGAGTTTTCCACTTTTCGGGCTTATTATCATACAAATGATCCGTAGCCCATTTAGAACAATTTTTGTGTCTGCCAAATCCAAAGAATATGTATGTAGCCAAAGCTCGTCGGGATATCGCTTCCAAGTCGTCTATCTGTTGAAACCTAGTTTCTTTGTGGTATTTGTTTATTTTTGAGATAAATAAAAAATCTAGAGCTGGTCTTTTGCTATTTATGGGAAAAATCCTTTCATTTCTTGTTGTTCTTTTGCTATTTTCCTTTTTCTTGTATTTATTATGTGCAGAAGTTTTTTTAACGTTTTGTATTGCGCATTAAGCCCAGTGAACTTAATTTTTTAAGGCATTATATAATAAAAAAAATATGAAAAGTTCTTGGACATATATCTATTTAAAGGGCCTTGAAGTTTTTAAAATCCCTGTACGTGCAACTCATCCTAACTTTAACACTAAACCAAATACAAACGGCGAATGGGAATCAGCATGTCGCAAACGTACAAGGGCAAATGGCATACAGGTTTATGGCAAATCCCAAAATGATAGATGTAAGGTGTTGTATCGGAAATAATAATGACGTTACAATATCTTCCTGGGCTGTCTTTTGGAGTTTTATTCACAATATACTACACACTCAGGGCCACGGCTTTAGGTACGTCCCCATTGAGAAAATCTCTATGGTGGAGCTATCTCCGGGCAATGAGGAACATCAAATAATATATAGAAATCCATAAATCGTTCGGTCATGTGTATTATTGTCGCGTATAAATCATCCTGTGAAAATTCTCCTTCTTACATTCTCATTCGATTTCTTGCCGCACAATCTTGCATGGATCAGTTTTTTATTCCTTTTTTCCGCACAGTAACACTGTTCACTTATATTCATACAGTCGCACATATTCTGCCCTCTCCAGAAATGCCTGTCTCGTTAAGATGCGATGCGTTTGCAAAATTTTCACTTGCTGCCATAAATCTTACTAAAAACTTCGAATGTCTATGAATTGCGAAAATTTGTCCGCGCACAATTTTAATATTAAACGAAATAAATCATTTCATGCAGATCGTGAAATATAGTGCTGACTATCGCAGACAAGCTTTTTCAAAAGTTTACTTTTCATCATTGCCATTTTTTTCTTCTGTTTCATCAGGAATATTTCACTTTCTATAGAATTTAAGCTTAATACGAATTTGTTTTAAGGCATTTTGATATTCTTCTTTCGAAAACCACGAATTTGTTCATTTACTTCGTGTCTGATGACAAATTTTTGCGTCATTATTCACAATTGTGCGAGTCTTCAAGATTGGGCCGGGCTATTCTATGTAGTATTCTTTGTATCGAAAATACCAGTTTGTAATGTGAGATACGACTTTTGGGCACCGTTCATTTCATGTTCATTCGAGTTATCAAAATATATTCAAGGAGCACTATTCTCTTTCATATGGTGACCTTATAAGCTCCAACCAAATGACTGAGGGGCCAGTTTCTTGAATACCCCTTATGAATCTTTATCCAATCACCGTTAAAGAATCGACATCATATATCGCGAATATCACCTCAGATATTCAAAGAAAAAAGACGAAGAACATAGAATATATTAAAACTTCGCAAAAATATAAATATTAATAACTTTGCGTACCTTGTAGTCAAATTATTCCAAGTCTTGGAAATCCATCAAATATTCGAAATATTCCCATAAAAGAATGTGTGTGCATAATTCATGTAATTCTTTTGGACGAAAAAGTAAAGAAATAGAAATTGTCTCAAAAATGAGTACCCGAACAGGCTTAGTGCGCTAGAAAAAGTATACCGTGTACAGTGTAATTCACAAAATGGGCTCAGTAACATTAACTTTCTTGCCATTAGCTTGTTTCCACTTTGGGACTTCCAACAAATCTGAACCTTGGCCAGTATTAGTGTTATACTAAATTTTGCATCTCGCAAAAAAAAAACATTAGTAATGCTCTGATATCGATTGGTTATTTCTTAACTCGTTACACCCTACGATGATTAACTTTTAGATAATGTGTTGAAAAACAAATTTACTTTCTTTAATAGTTGATAAGTCAAACAATTACAAAACCTAGCGAAATCTAGTTACATGGGTACAGGGAAATAACCCCTGAGCAGCTATCTCTGATCGTCTATAAGAGCAAATTACATTTGCTTTCTTTTGATCCCGTAGTTAGGAAAAGAGACAAAAATTTAACAGAAAATGGACTCGAAAGTGATGTTTCCTACATCAGATGTATATTAAATAATAATGTATTTATTGGGGCAAGACTTGTAATATTACTTACACAATTTGTTTTGAAAGATTTTTGAAAATTAAGAAACCTACTATTTTGACAGGCATATATAATCCTCTCCTAACTGAAATATTTTGCTGGATTACATAAGAAAAGTGCAAAAAAAAATTCGACATGAACAATTGGATAACTAGTACTGATGAGATATTTTTGTTAATGCTTAAGTAAGCTTAATTTCCGAAACTTTCATTTGTAGATTCATAAATTTGAAACAGAAGGGGGAGCAGTTCAACTTATTAAGTAAGTAAGTAAGTAGGTAAGTAATATTTACTCCGTTCCAAATATTAGCTAACATAATTTCTTACATTCTCATTCTAACTTCAAACATAGTTCATAGGTATAAAGGAGAAAAATGACAATATATGGGTATGTGTACTATGTTTAAGAAAAATCTTAAAATTAATATAAAAAAAAAGTAGAAGTAAATAATAGAATATACAAAAAAATTTTAAATAATACATAAATAAACTGCGTCAATGGCAATCAAGGCCGTCTGTTGCGATTAGCAACCTATGTATGTATATTTTAATTATTAATAGCTTTGCCCTCATTTTTTATTAAAAAAAAAGAGTATTAATTGGTTAAGCATTAAATTCATTCACAAAAAGGAACGATATCTCCAAGCTTTTGTTGCATATAAAAGCAAACCATTAAAATTGTTCTGTACGTTAGACCTTAATTAATCCAGATAACCATGAATAGATTGATAACCAGCACTCACTTACTTACCATGTCACCGCTAACTATTCATTTCTGTAATTATACCCGTTATATAATATTTATCCTCTGAATAAATGCAATAAAAGTCGGAGCCGATGACCATATTATTTCCAGACTCGTCCGTCATATACTATCATCTTTTAACAGAAGTTTTGATTAGTGAGAGATAGCATTACGAGACAGTTTGTAAGCTTAATTAAAGGTATCAAAAGACGACTTGAGCGGTTGTATGGATTCAAATCCTTCCAATCCAAATATGCCCATAAAAACTATTTTATTATTTTTATCTTACTTTTTCGTATTGTATGTGATGTAGTAAACTTATGAGGTGCTGTTACGGTTTAATGTCCAGCTTATTCTAAATACCATTTTACGTATCTGCTTCGTGTTGGGGGTATGGCTAGTCTTGGACTACTAACATGCATAACCTGGAGCTTCCAATAAAAGTGATTATTTCGAATGTGGAATTAGTTGAATTTGTAATATGAATATTAAAGTGAAATTAGATCTTGATATTAAGATAAGTATCACACCCCTGGATGGTAACAAAATTAGTCCCACATGAAGCAGAAAAGGAAGCGGTCCAACTTATACAAGTCAGTGGCCAGGCTGTAAACCAAAATAGTGTAATGCTGGCACATACTTTTGATACATCTATACTTATATACCACTGACATGTATATAAATGGACTGCTGGTTGAACCAAAAATTCATGAAAGCAAATGGCACGACTTTCATATTCCTGTCTCTTTTCGTGATAGCATACTTTCCCGCTGAACGATTGTAACGATTAGGAACGAGAAATTGCTTGTAAAAATCCTTGTAAAAAACATTTTCTTCGACTCATAATTAAAATTTAACGATACAAATAGTCCCAAAGACTTTTGTGGTAAATTCGGTAAATCCCACGGCCATGCATATATAAGTAAATTCGCAAATAATTTAAATATAGCGCCAATTTACGACAGTTGGTAACATTGACAGTGAGACCATACTTTTTGAAATCAAGATTGGTGCGACATGAAACAGGAGGACATCAAGCAGTCCATTTATATATGTCGTAGACATTTGACGTAGCTTAGCATTTCACGAAAAGTCTAGACACTTCATGCAGAGTAGGCAAATAGTGCAATGCGTTTGACTTAGTCACTTTTTACACTACGTTTCTGATATTGTTAGTCACTTCATCAAATGCTAAAAGCGTTTACGCCGATAGTGTAATACCACCCTATATAACCAAATACTAGGAGAGGGAGATGGGTGGTGAAGGGAAAGGTCGCACCCTGGCCTGCGACACACACCCACCCACACACCCACACATACACACACCCACATACACACACATATACGCACATGCACGCGCGACTCGTGTGTGAAGTGGACAACATTGGTTCACAAAAAGAATTCTCCAGATAGTATTGCAAAGTTTCATTATTTGCATTCCTCACTATCAGGCAGCGCTTTGCGGTGAATAGAATCGTTTGAAGTCACTAATGCAAATGATGAAGTAGCGTTAAAGTTACTTGTTGGGCGATATGATAGTAAACGAATTATATCCCAAGAGCACATTAGATTAAACAATTACTAGCGTTGCCCTCAATTTCTAAACCATCTACATTAAGGCAATTAGTGGATAGTGTTACCTCTCATCTTAGAGCCTTAAAGTTATTAGGTCGACCCACTGACAATTGGGATGACTTAATTGTATTTCTGTTTCCTCCAAGTTGGATGTATCAACATTAGAAAAATGGAATGAAGTAGCTCCAACTGAAAGATTGCCAACTCTTGAGGAACTTCTCAATTCCTTAGAGACAAAGTGTAAATCCTTGGAAGCGATGAGTTTATTCAAAGCAAGTTCTACTGTTTCCTATACGGGAAATGACTGGTTGAGTGCAAAACTTAAATCTTCTCGCACAAGTGGAACGTATTCTTCAATATCTGATCTGCTTCAGAACAACGAAAATGCCCATGCTGTATAGGACAATCTCATCCCATTTAAAAATGCAGAAAACTTCTAAGCGTAACAACAACTGATAGATTGAACACAAACAGCAAACTAATGCTCTCTCACGACGTGTATTTCAGGAAATTGCCGAATATGCACTGAAAAAAATCATACGCTTCTTCACTGTTACAATCGTATAGTTCCAAAGGAGATCATGACGGGTATCTATTCTAAAGTACCAGGTTCTCCAGATAAGAACTTGCATGAACAATCCTCATTAAGTACAATCGACCATGTACTATGTACTGCAACACCAACTCAAGTTCTTCTAGCTACACTTATGGTTCAGGTATTTGATCGAAAGAGCTCTCCCGTGATCTGTAGAGCTCTTTTAGATACTGGCAGCCAACTTTATTTTATCTCAGAGCAGAAGTCGAAGTAGTTACTAAACACAAGATAGCGATTACAATGAAATCCTTGGACTCTAAGTTTAGCACTGAGCTAGAAGCGCATGTTTTGCTGAAGGTCAGTGAGATGCAACCAGACAGATTTCTCAATATTCATAAATTAGAGCTTCCACAATTTCTTAAGCTGGCAGATCCAACATTGTACCAACTATATCCAATAGACATTTTAATTGGAGTAGGATTGTATGCGGACATTCTTAATCAAGACCAACTACGGCTTGACAACGGGTTCCCACTATTGCAAAGCATGCAATTTGGCTGGGTTTTAATGGGCAGAGTATCTACTGAATCTTGTGAGAAATTTCAATGTAGCATTGCGGTTAAACCATCAATTTCCAACTTAGAAAGACTTGTGCAGCGATTTTGGAAATCGAAGTGCACGATAAACCCAATAAGCATTTTTCAAATCACTTGAGCACTCAGATACTGGCAGATTCATTATTCGTTTGCCATTTAAAGAAGTCCAATGCAACTGGGTGCATCATTTGGACCTGCAAGACAGAGATTCACAACATTAGAGTGTAAGTTAAACTGGGATTCAAAACTAAATTTATGGAGGACTATAAGCGTTTTTGTCATATGGAATGACTGTCCGCTTTGTCTGATAAGAATTACGCAATGCCACATCATTCCATTCAGAAACCTGAAAGTTCCAGTACAAAGCTAAGAGTCATGTTTGATACATACAGCAGCAGAAAGCAGTTCGAGAAAGTCCTTTAATGACATATTAATGGTTGGACCAACATTTCAATCGAATCTTTTTTCTATCATGTTTCGTTTTCATCTTCACCGTTACGTATTTAACTTAGATATATGTAAAATATATAGACAGATCTTGGTACTCCCGGAAGACTGAAAATACCAGCTAATTGTTTGGCGAAATGAGCCGGAAAATAAAACTGATCTTTCCCAGCTGTACAGAATTCCTTTATTCTGCCTTGTAGTGTCAAAGGCACATAAACCTTGACATATACAAATTGCCATGTAAGACAAAGGCACATAAACCTTGACTTCTTGTTGAAGGTATAAACGTTGCAATGTACCGCTACACTATGATGATAAGTTAGTGGGGTTGACTAGCAACGATATGCAAGTATGCTGGGTCAAAGAATGATTGAAGTGAAAAACTGATTAATGATAATGATAAAATGCAACTGAATAATTTATATCCTCAATCTCACCCTATATATACAAACAGCTAGCTCTAAATCAATGCATAAAATACAAAGTGCGTACAATGCTGGTCTGACACTAATTTTCTTAGCAACAATCTTTCGTAAAACAGAGACCCAGTGAGAAGGTATTTTTCATTGTACTGCAACAGTTACGGATTTTGTACTTTATAGCAATGCAAGTATTATTGGATCACCGCATTACTGAGCGATGTTGTTTACATATGTTGCGATTATATGCAATTGTTTTTAATCGTAAAAGCGACTTAATAATAAAACCTCAAGTAATTCTGCCTTTCCGTGGCACTGCGAATCTCTGCCAGGAGCGACTTCTCTTCTTCGCATCTCGTGGGAACAAGATGAATACTTCTAAATCGTTGGAAAAGCGACTAAGGACAAGCCAGAAATTAAACGAAGGAAGAGGATAAAGAGAACGACCGAAAGCTTGCGTTGGAAGCGCATGTTTCAAAGCGCAAAGCACATGTTTCGAGTTCTCTCGGGAAAAGTACGAGAATCCATGATGGAGAAAGAGAGGAGTAGTCTGAGCTGGGCCAAGCAGGTCATAGCAGACGACAAAACTACTCGACCAAAGAAGAAGGAAACTCCCTTGGGACGCGACTCCGTTAAAAATCCTCCCAGCGGCAAGAGACCTTCCTCCAAGGCAAGGCAAAATTCCGCCTCAAAAACTGTCACCGCAGGCGCAATAATGGTGGTGGAGGCGTGCCGGGCAAGGGAACGGACAACGAGCTGAAGAGGGTTCGATCTACGGAGGAGGAGGGCAATGAAGCCAAAAGCAGATCTTCCCCTGGATGTAGAAAGGAGTCAAGACCGGCACCAAGTAAGGGCCTGGAGAAGGACGTTAGGCGTGAGGTGGTGTCAGATAGCCTAAAGCTGGCACTGATTGAGAAAATCAATTCGTGCGGGCGCTATACTGATAAGCAATGGAAGACAGTGGAGAAATTCTTATCAAACTCTGTAATTCGATATGTGCTCAGCGATCCCTCACTAAGTGCGCCTACCTTCAATAAATCTTGGTGGAAGCACGAAGTCAGGGTCTTGGAGTGTAGAGACAAGGCAACACACGCTTTTGCTATTAAGGCAATCCCAGGGTTGGAATTGCCGTGCAATGCAGCCCAGCTAGCGCTCGTCCCACTGCAGTACGTTCCTGAGAGGCCAAAAGGTCGTGTGGTGATTTCCAACGACGAGATTGACAAGAGCAATCTGCTGAAGGTCCACAGGTACAAAATCCGGAAGTTCCGATGTGGTAGTGGGAGATTGTGGCTGTAGAGGAGCCTAGAGATGATGGAAGGAGCTCCGTTGTATTGTGGACGAAGACTGGGTGCCCATCGTCAAGAAGAAGCAGGGGAAGCTCCTTTTCCATTTCGCTGTGGGAGAAGTTGTTCTCAGGCTGTTCTGGAGGAACAAAACCTGCCAAGAGAAGGGTGCAACTAATTTGGATGAAGGCGGTGCAAATCAATTTCCATCACAGTAAGGTTGCGTCAACCAAATTGATGCTTCTCCTTAACAAGGATGGCATAGGTGTGGCCCTTATCCAGGAGCCGTAGGTCCATGGGGCCAAGGCTCAGGGGTTGGGCCTCAGAGAGTTCAGACTATTTTATAATCAAGGGTCAGACAAGGTAAGAAAATACATACTTGTTAGAAAAAACTTACAGACACTAATGCTTTCTAATTTCAGGACTAAGTACCTTGTGGGCGTGGGGTTAGAGGCGTGGCCCAGTAAATGCTGGATGGCTTCGGCATACATGCCGTATGAGGAGCCGTAGATACCTTCCTAGGGTTTGAGACTGGTGATTGAGGCTGCTGAGGCAAGGAATACCAATCTCTTGCTTGGGTGTGATGCTAACGCCCATGATACCATATGGGGTAGCACCGATATAAACCCGAGAGGTGAGTCTCTTTTCAACTTTATTTTAGAGACTAAGATTTTGGTATGTAATAGAGGCAATACACGAACTTTTACAACAGTAAACAGAAGTGAGGTCTTGGACTTAACCCTCGTCATCGGTTCGGAGAGCTTCACGGTGCATAACTGGAGAGTGTCTGACCAGGCGTATTTATCAGACCACGCTTGGATACTCTTTGAGGTTGTATTTTCTGTGAAGCATGGTAAAGCTTTCAGGAACGTTTGTAGGATGGATTGGGACCGTTTCTGTAGTGTAGTCGGCGACAGGTTGGAATCTTCTCCACCCGTAGGGCTAACCACGGAGGCAGCAATAGATTTGTATTTAAGTTGATGATGAAAATTCTTATCTTTTCAGGGTAGGCCAACCTTTTCGGTAATTATACTATAAATATTGAAACTTATTAGAGTATTTATTAAAATTAATATTTGAAACTCTTTTTCTCTTTTTAGATGTGATGCAGTTCAGCAATGCTGCAACATTCTTCCCCACCTTGAAACATCCCTATGTTTCAACGAGATACCCACTGAGGATATGGATGATGTCAACTGGACTCTCTTTAGTGCTCTTGAGTACTGGCTGATTACAAGATGAGCGATCTTCATGATATGCGAAACCGAACAATAACGCGATTGAGGACGACGCGAACCGGATGTGGAGCAGAAAACCGCATTTTTATTTGAAATCGACCACGCAACGTTTATAATCGGCGACAGTTCATTTAAGTTTCACTTAACACTAGATTAGTCTTAATTCAATTAGCTTATTAGTTCATAATTAATTTAATGTATTATAGTATTGTATTAGGCTAATAAGTATCTGCACTTAACTATGGGTCTTTTCAAAATTCCAGTTCTAGTTTTAACTACACGTACTAGACCATCTCTTCCAGGAAACAGTTCAATAACACGACCAAGAGGCCATTATGTTCGTGGTGATCTCTCATCTTTGATCAATACTATGTTTCCTATTTCTATGTCCTTTGCTTTTCTGGCCCATGTGGGCCTTTCTTGAAGTCTGGACAGATATTTTGATTGCCATCGTCGCCAGAATTGTTGTTTCAGTTGCTGCGACAGCTGCCACCGATTTGACATTTGTCCTTTGGTATCTAAAAGCTCTGGTTCTGGGGGTGCAAGTAGAGAATCCCCAATAAGAAAGTGTCCAGGCGTTAAAACAGATAAATCTTCATCGTCCGTCGATAAAGGACATAACGGCCTTGAATTAAGACAAGTTCTATTTGGGACAAGGCCGTTGTTGGTTCCTCGAATGTCAAATTGATTTCTCCCAAAACTCGTCGCAAATGATGCTTCGTTGACTTAACACCAGCCTCCCATAATCCTCCAAAATGAGGGGAAGCTGGCGGAATGAAGTGCCATGTTACTCCTTGTGTTGCATGTGCTACTGCTACTGCTTTATTGCTGTCATGAATCACTCGTAGGTAATCACTTTGTAATTGCTATTGGCGCCCACGAAGTTGGTCCCATAGTCGGAATGAACATGTGAGCATACTCCTCTTCTAGCTATGAATCTCTAGCAGCCAGAAATACGGCGGACGTTTGTTCGCTAACTGCTTCCAATTGTATAGCCTTGTGGCAAAGGAATACGATTATTGCGATAATAACCTTTGAATGTCTTGCAATTTATACCCTTGGAAACATGTACTGAAATGGGACCAGTGTAGTCCACACCCGTAAGTGTGAAGGGTCTGGATATTCTTGAGCGTGGCTCTGGAAGTTCTGACATTAATTGGTATGTTGACTGGGACTTGTATTTAAAGCAATTTAAACATTTGTATACAATTTGTCGAACAGTGTTTCTAGCGTTGATAATCCAATATATTTTTCGGATATATGACAACATTAGTAACTTCCCGCCATATAAAGTTGCAGAATGAACTTGAGTGATCACCAAGTGAGTCAAGTGATGTTTACTAGGCATAATGATAGGATGTTTTCATTGAAACTGAGTGTGGAGCTTTGAAGTCTGCCACCGACTCGTAACAGTCGGTCTTCTGTGCATAGAAATGGGTTCAAACAAAGCAGAGCACTCTTCAAGTGAAGTGATTCTCCCTTTTTTTTAAATCTGAGGTGTCCTTTTCGAGTTCGATGAATTGAACGTTCCTTGTCCAACAATGTCGAACATTGCGCATTTCTTCTGCTGTTAGAAATCCTGTTTTTCTATTAACCTTTTCAGATCGGCAATTATTGAAGGCACGAAAACAGAGCGCTGTGATTTGAGTCAATTTGTGTAGTGATGAATACTTATGTAAAATCTCTAATGGATGTGATGTTTCTGTTAAGTGAGTTCTTATAATTTTTAGATCTATAGACGTGTCGAATTGGGTTGTTTTTGTGCTGGGCCAGGTATCTCCATGGTACAACAACCACTCAGGTCCATTCCACCACAGTTGATGTTTAATCAACGATGAAGGGATAATAACTCTTGATCCACAATCTGCTGGATTGTCGGATGAAGCAACGTGATGCCAACAACTTGGATCGATGCTACTCGGTTGAAGACGAACGTCTCCCACTTATTTGGTTTTCCAAGAATCCATGAAATTACTCTTTTAGAATCAGTCCAAGCGTAGATTGTAGCATTATCAAATTTCATATGATGTTTTACGTAGTGCAGAAGTTTTGCTAGTAAAACAGCTGCACATAGTTCGAGGCGTGGCAACGTAATTGGTTTGATAGGGGCGACCTTTGATTTAGCGGCAATCAAATTTACACATATCTTCCCACATTCGTCTACACATCGAGTGTAAGCTACTGCACAATATGCAAATGTAGACGCGTCATAAAACCCGTGTAATTGTACTGACCTTACTGTTTCTACGATCGCTAACCACCGTGAGATTTTGATGTGTTCAAATAAAAAAAGTTCGTTTTTCAACTCAGATCACCGATGTGCAGTATTTTCTGTCACTTGCTCATTACATGAAATTCCAGTCAACCACAACTCCTGTGTTAGTATTTTTGCCAAAATGATGCTAGGAGTGGGCCATCCGATTGGGTCAAATAGACGTGGTATCTCCGAGAGCAGCGAGCGTTTAGTTAACAAGGGAAAAGCTGGTTCTAAAGACACCTTAAAACTGAAGTAATATTTTACAGGATTCCAGTACAAGCCTAGCGTTTTTATCATGTCATTTTCTTCGATGTTCAAGGGGACCTTCATCTCTCTTTTCTCTTCATCTACAGCATCTAACAAGCAATAACAATTACTCATCCACTTAAGCAGGTCAAAACCGCCCGTATTCAGCAAGCTGATTAATTGTTCTTGGATTCGCAAGGCACTTTGTATATCATCAGCACCTGACATAACGTCATCTACGTAAAAATCGTTTTTAACTACTGAGTAAGCAAGTGGATAATTACTCTTTTCATCTTCGGCGAGTTGCTTTATAAGATTCTTATGGCGAGATAAGGTGCGCAGGATGTTCCGAAGGTCACTGTGTTTACTTCATACTCTTCAATGTTCTGCTTGGGAGAACTTCTCCATAGTATCCGCTGATACGATACATTTTTGTAACATCGGCTGGAAAGGCGATCTTATGTTTTCGCCAGCGTATCAGAATCGTAATCAATCCTCTTGTAGCTTCGGTCCCGTCAATAAGCAATCATTTAACGAGAGTCCGTTAAAGCTTTGACTTGAGGCATCAAATACGACGTGAAGTTTCGTTATAGAGCTATCCTTTAGCACAGCGTGATGAGGTAAGTAGTTCACTATATATAAGATCGCGGAATCTGTGGTGATAATATGTTCCCGTTCGGAAGTCACTGCTAGTTTTATATGATTTAAATTCAAATAATCGTGAAGACATTCATCGTATAGTCGATATAACTCGGCATTTTTCTCTAAACTTCTTTCTAATTGTAATAGTCGGCTTACAGCTCTGCCCCTGGAACGCCCTAACAAAGGGGGTTGGAGATTAATAAAGGACAAGCGCACTCCATACCTTCCGCTTTCAAGTCTACGATAGTGGTCTTGTAAAAATCTTCACATTCCATATCTTCTTTACTGAGTATTTTTTCTTGAGGCGATTCTTCCAGTTCCCAGAGCCATTTAGAAAGGTGTCTTCTTCTATAAGATGACGATATACGAGGCAGATGAAGAGGATGAGTTAATATTCTTAATTTCTCCATACAAAATCCAGCCTAAATAGGTGTTCTGAGCCACTGGAGAATGATCACCGCCTTTACGAAGCCCAGGCAGTATAAGACGCGCATATACATTAACGCCAAGTAATATATCTATTCGTCCAGGATGGTCGTAGGTGGGGTCGACTAGAGCAAGGCCGTTTATGTGATACCATTTTTGTCTTCCTTGTATGGGTTGTGATGGTAGAACTCCAGTCAGAGATTTCAACACGAAAGCATTTACGCTACATTCAAATGACTCGTCGTGAATTGATTGAAATATTAGTTGCATTTGGCTAGTAGCAGTTCAGGCGGATTGTGTACTTATTCCAGAAATACGAGCGTGAGCACGATGCCTACTAAGATCTAACTTCTGAGCAGCATGTTCTCTTATAAAAAACTTGTGACCCGGGGTCAATGAGGGCTCGTAACAAATGCTATCCATTTGGAGTTACGACGAGAACTTGTGTGGTGGCAGAGAGGAAACTTGATCGCATTTGATCCACATAAAGTGTTAACCTTGATTCTGTACTATTCCCTTAGATGTACTTGGGGTGAGATGCGTTGAATTTTTGTTTGAATCAACTGATTGCAGATTTTGATGCAAGAGTTGATTGCAATAAAAGCACCGTTTCGAATTACTGTATCCTTGAGTAGGGTGACTATTAGCTAAGCAATTGTGACATAATGACGCCTTTGATTCAACTTCGCTTCTAGTGGAAGGAGTAGTTTGAAGGAATTTTGAACATTGTCGCAGAATATGCGCTTTGTTACATAGTGGACACGCTCACGACTTTCTAATGCGCAAGGTTTGAGTTTCCTTTTTAAACTTGATTGTAGTATCTGTACTAGGTCCACTACCTGACGAACCCTTAAACATTTCCAAAGAACGAAAGCGAGAGCCATAAGAGTGCCTAGTTTTGGTAAATCTATATTACTGTCCAGAGATCGTTCCCAGAGCTCACGAGTGTCTGAAGAAAGCTTTTGAATGAGTAGAGAAATTATTATTTCATACCAATAATCAACCTTTTCCTCTAAACTTCGGAAAGAATGCAGACATTCATATGTGGTGTCTAGCAAATGTTTGATGGCTTGTGGAGATTCATATTTAATAGCACTTTGTGAAGTTAAAATCTTCAATTGAGAGTTGAGAGTATTAATAAATCCCACGCAGCATCATAATTTTTTCAACAATGTCTAAATGGTCTATTAATCGCGCTACTTCTCCCTCTAAACTTGTTTTTAAAAAAGGTTTTGCACCTTGGGCACTTGATCGTTGTTGTGAATTAGGGTAGAAAATAAATCATAGTAAGACCTCTAATTTCGATAGGACCATGAGATCTTGGGGATATCGATTCGAGGTAATTTAACATTAGGTGATGATAAGAATGATAGCCCATTATCTGCTTGTGTAGGAATACTGAGAGTTGCAGCGTTTAACACTGAATTGCCACTGGGATTCTCGAGTGAAATTAAAGCATTTAGTGCATCATAAAGTTCTCCGCAGAATTGTGAATAAATCTTTTCGGTCGTATTAAAGAATTTGTTTCTAAAATAACCTGCCGATTGTTGGTCAGCATTTGATCGAGAGACCATAGAACGATGATTGGATCTAAATTTTTCCCAACAACTTTCAACACCTGCTATACGCGTTTTAATGTAGCCCTTAGTACGTTTCTTTCTTGAAGTAGATTCAAAATTCGACAAAATAACCTGAAGTTCGTCAGCGATAGCCTTCTGTTCACATATGAGAGCTTCAACAGATGGTTTCTTTGATTCAGATAATGTATTGAAATGCCTTATAATTTCTTCATCAGTGTCGTTATCACTTTTATGTTTTTTTTTAGAGCCTTTGTCACAATTGCCCATTTTATTTTATTTTGCAGATAATTTATACCGAAAATATCAACTCACTATAAGAATATGCATGTATATGCGTTTGTATATCACCGTTAAATTCAATAAATTGTAAAGCTAATGTATACTTATTCATGTGTATATTAATTTCAGTGTTCATATGTATCATTAAAATCTTTAGGTAATATGATCATTAAAATATATAAACATAATTTCAATTAAATGTTATGTAATGAAATCAAAATATTATGTCTTGTTTCACTCAAATAATTCTATAAATGTTGAAGAAGTTTATCATAAACCTGTTACCAAGTCAATTACTCGTTATACCCAGTACCGTAATTCTTGCTCCACATACATATGTACCGACATCAAATTCCACAAATATGTAATAGCTCACAAGCACTTTTTAATTAAAATTATGCCGATTTGCATTTGATTGTGCTGGGTTGCATTTAATTATGTTGATCTGAACTCTATTGCTTTTCCCAGGTATGCATATTAAGACAATTACTTTACTTCGATTACAGGTGTGCCGATTATCTGGCTTTGAAGGACCAAAATGTATGTTGTGTGATGTGTGGTGATGATAGTTTTAGGAAACTATTTGAAAATTAATTTACTTTTAAAAGAAAAGGACTTTAATTTGTATAACACTTTTAATTAGACTTGAAACAAAATTTTATTGTACCGATTCCACAATTTTTACTGTGATGCTACAGATTAATTAAATCAAACTCGATGACTGTCATGTGATGACTGTGCGTGCGGTAAAAGCAATGGCTAGCGAGATAAGCTGATAATGATCTGCTGATTTGGTGATAGCGGTACTGTCCAGATCCGTAGATGAGGTATACGTATACAATGGATTTGTTGATGATGGTAATTCTTATCTTTTCAGGGCAGGCCAACCTTTTCGAAGTGGGAAACTTTAGGTAATTATACTATAAATATTGAAACCTTTAGAGTATTAATTAAAATAAATATTTTAAATTCTTTTCTCTTTTTAGATGTGATGCAGTGCAGCAAGGCTGCAACAAATGATCTAAGATCTTTTAAGAAGGAACTTCTGCGAGGCAATAGAAACTAATACACAAGCGTCCAGACTTCTAAGGGTATTTTCTAAAGACCATAGTACTCCGTCCTTCATAAAAAGGGGAGAACAGTGTCTGGACAACCAGAAATGGGGAGCTGTTAAATGCACTTCTTAATGCCGACTTTCCTGGCAGTGGAGAAATAGGCCCGAGTTCTGCGGAACGGTACCTAAAATGCGGAAAAGATTAGGTGATCAGCTCCATAGTCAGCGAAAAAGTTACAAAATGGGCGGTCTGTTCGTTTGACCCTCTTAAGGCATCAGGGGTGATTCGACTAAGATCCAGGGGCGCACCGAGAGGGGGGACGAACGGGACCGGTCCCCCTCCAGAATGTCAGTTTTCTGAACATTATTTACAAATTTCGTATAAAATGTGGTCTGCATATTATTACAAAGTCCGATAAGATAAAATAAAACCTCTTAAACTACAATAGCAGTCCTTAAGTGCTCAGATGGGTGCAGGACGCGAGTTTAGAGCCCTATTATTCCGACTCGTTAGGACTTGCGACACCTTGGGTCCCCCCCCCCCCCCCCCAAGCCAAATCCTGGGTGCGTTACTGCTAAGACCCATTCTGCTTCAGAAGGCACTGAGGTACATAATTAAATGGCTAGTGCCGATTTTTAATAGCTGCTTGGGGCTTGGGTTCTTGCCTAGGGCCTGGCGGGAGGTGAGGGTAATCTTCATTCCAAAGGCAGGCAGAACGGGCCATATTGAGGCAAAGGACTTTAGACCTATCAGTCTCTCCTCCTTTATGTTTAAGGTCTTGGAGAGACTAGACAGGGCAGCAGTGGTAGCCAGTGCAGCGCCTCGCTACCATTCAGTTTGTACCATTTTATTATTACGTTATTTACTATTATTACTTTTGGACCATAAGGTACTTTACTTAGTTTTGGAAATATCTACTTAGTCATAAGAGTGTAATAATTTAAGCAACAACAGGCCACGATCATGTAAGTTAGATAAGTAGCATATAAATAGAGCAAAGTAATGTTTTGGAATGAGAACTACTCAGGACTTCAATGCATTCACATCTCGGGATAATAAAGACAAATTAAAATAATATAAAAGCTTTATAATTACAGCCAGCATGCCTCTACAAAAGGGGTCTTTCAACAACGTGAAGACGGAAGCTATATATGGACTGAGAGGGTGGGAGTTTACAAGGGTCTATGTGACTGGATCAACTCAATGCTTCTCAGTAGGAAGATAACTTCCTGCTCAGGTGACGCTTTTGTGAGAAGAGTAGTCTATACAGGTATACCACACAGGGGGAGGGGTGCAGGGTGCTATAAACACTCCTGCGGCTACTGCTTATGGATGAAAATCTCATCAAATTAGAGATAGAGGGATTTAAGGCAGTTGCCTACGCGGTTGACATAAGCATTCAGGTAACTGGCAAATTTCTCTCTACTATTAGTAAAAGGCTCGCGTATGCGCTGCTTTAGCTGGATAATTGGCCCAATAATAGTAGATTGAGGCTAAACCCCTCGAAGACGAGGCTGGTCCTATTAATCGATTCCAAGCTAAGCTGGAAGGTTAATTAAGAAGAAGGCGTGAAGAAGGCCAGCGTGGCCTTCTACTCGTGCAAGAGAATGTTTGGCAGAAATGGGGGATTAAAACCCAAAGTGGTACGGTGGTTGTACACAGCCATAGTTCGGCCCATCCTCTGCTACGGCTCCACGGTCTGGTGTACGGCACTGACGGGGAAATGTAACCTGCAGGTCCTGTCAAAATTCCCGAGGACTGCCTGCATGGGAATAACTGGGTTTGTGCGCACCACGCCCACGACAGCACTGGGTTCATACTTGACTTACTGCCGCTGGACCTCAATTGCAGAGATTTAGCGGCAATTAGTGCTGTTAATCTAAGGGCAGGGGGATGGTGGATAGACTGTATTTATTGCAGGGAAGAAACAGACTACCAAATACCAATCTTGACTTTTGGTGGGGGTGTCAATGCAATGATACCCACCAGGAGTGACTGGGATGGGAAAGAGTTGGTCGTAGCATCCTATCTTTCTATTTTTACGGATGGTTTCAAGAGAAGCGCAGGCACAGGGGCTGGAGTGTACTCTAGAGATCTACAGTGGCACGAGTCTTATAGACTGTCTGGCAAACGCATTGTTTTTCAGGCAGAACTTGCAGCGATTTATCAGGCGGCAACATTGGCATCTATGTGCAGAGCGCCCTCACGGCACATATGCATATATACTGATAGCCAGGCAGCCATCGAGGCGCTGGATGCTGCGCTGGTAAAATCAAAATTGGTGCATTTATGCAAGACTAGCCTTACGATACTGGCTACAAGTGTACAATGTTGGGTATCTGGCCATAAGGATATAAGATGGCTGATGAGTTGGGCAAAAAACTCCGAACTGGATAGTTCCGCGGCGGTAGCTTTTGTGAGGATCCCAATCAGAGCAATAAAAGGGGAAATCATCAGGGGCACCTATCAAAAGGCAAGCCTCCGATGGACCATCAGGGATACCTGCCGTATTGGGAGGCAATTGTGGCCTGCATATTACAGGAAAAAGACACGGGTAATGCTTAATGGCAGCAGAAGAAACACCAGGAATCTAGTGGGGGTCCTTACGGGTCATTGAGCCATTGGTGACCATGCTAGAAGACTGGGGTTAGCGGCGAACGATTTCTGCAGGAGCTGTAAGTATTCGGAAGAAATCGATTCCGTCCAACACATGCTATGCGAATGACCAGCTCTGATAAATAAAAGAAGTAGGCTACTCGGTAGCTACTTCTTTTCAAGTTTGGGGAACTGCAAAGCAAGGAATTTAGATATGTCTTGGGTTTTCTGATAGAAGCGGGATGGATCTAAGTAAAGAGGCTTGGCGATATCTTGAGTTCCCCAAGGGAAACAAGTTTGATCTGGGGCGGCTTGAAAGGGTTATCCCATGAGGCCTAGGGGCCCAATGGTCCCACTAGAGGTCTAAGTGATGCAAGCTAGTTGGACTGCAGCCCCCTCTTACCTCACTTAACTCTGTATGTACATAGTCAACTTTATAACTTGAGCTTACAAAGTATTTTAAGATTTCAACACCAGCTTAATACCCTTATTTATGGGACCTCACCGGCTCCCTATTTGGCTACACGTTGTTTTCTTCAATTGTCTAGGGAACAGCAGGATGACATCCCTTCAGCTGCAGCAGCACCCCATCGAAGTACTTACATGGACGAATATACAAAGGGCTCGAACTCCTTAGAACATGCTAGCAAATTACAGTTACATCTAATTGAAATACTTGAATGGGAAAATTTTCTATTACGTAACTTTTGCGCGAATCATCCTAAGCTTTTGGAAGGAATTCCGGAAGAACATAAAGAAGGGTTTCTTTATATTCATTAGAATAATGTGATTAAAACGATTGGTTTGATCTAGCAGCTCGACTTAGATATTTTATAGTTTCATATAGCCGAACGAGTCTCATCAAACATAACAAACAAACGGTCCTATTAATTTGTCGTTTAGTTGTAATGGGAGATATTTCTGCAGGAACTTTGGAAGCTTCATGTGTATTGGGTTGGTGAATTACCGGAGGAGTATCAGATTAAGTGGATTAGTTACAGGGAACAATTATGTGTACTAAGCGAACTACAAATACCCCGTTTTGTATTATCAAGAGATCACACATGCATTTGCAGACACTAGTGAAGTAGCATATGGCGCTTGCTGTTATTTACGTTCAATTAATGATAAAGAGTGCATCCAAGTTTGTTCAAAGTCGAGAGTAGCGCCAATAAAATCAACTACTCTCCCTAAGCTTGAATTATGTGCAGCACTTCTAATGGTAGAGCTAGCTAATAATTTGCTGGACTTAATTCCTACGAAAATTGAGGCAATCTACTACTATACAGATTCGAAAGTCGTCCTGGCTTGGCTCTCATCTCCATCTTATACTTGGACCACATTTGTGGTGAACAAAACAGCGAAAATTCAAGACTATACGACACTTGAACAATGGTGACAAACTGATACAAAGGAAAATCCAGAGTATCTTGTATCTGGTGGTGCTCAGATGAGGATTTTACTTCAATCAAGGTTATAGTTTCATGAACCCGACTTTTTTAATCAATCCGAAGGAAGTTAGCGGGCAAGACGAAATAAGGTGACCATTCACTACACTATTAATATTACTATTACACTATTAGCCCAGCAGAAACCAGCGGACTTAATCGTAGGTGTCAAGTTTTTTAACTCACTTCCCAAACTCGAACGTATATTCGCATATTGCTACAGATTCGTCAGCAACACAAAGCTAAAACACACATCAAAGATTGTATTCATGGATCCTTAATCACTTCATAAGTCGAGACCTCATTGTGTGGAGTCCTGTGGAATGTACAGCAGACACCCTTTTTCACTGAGTATACCTGCCTTAAGAGGACTAAAGAAGTACATGGTTCAAGTCACAATTTAGTCCTATGATTCCAAACATCCTATTATGTTACCTAAAGCTCACCATATAACAAAGCTAATTATGACGAGTTTTCATTTAAGGTATATGGACGCTGCGCCAGAATCACTTCTTTCTTTTATCAGACAACGTTACTGGCCAATTGATG
Source organism: Dioctria linearis (assembly GCA_963930735.1). Lineage (NCBI taxonomy): Eukaryota > Metazoa > Arthropoda > Insecta > Diptera > Asilidae > Dioctria > Dioctria linearis. The sequence continues at coordinate 179,880,213 of OZ005741.1, read as the reverse complement.
GTAAAAACTTCGTAAGAAGAATAGTGCATGAGTGCATCCGATATTTCCGATCCGAGCCCAGCGGTCTTCAGCAAATCATGGGTAATCTACCAGTAGAACGAGTTGAACCTTCTTAACCTTTCTGAACGTAGGAAATGACTTTTGTGGTCCGTTCAAAATATACAGCAGACTACGTGGAAAAACACCAACAAAGGGTTATGTGGTGGTCTTTGTTTGTTTTGCGATTAGAGCTGTACATCTAGAGCTTTTCAGCGAACTCTCTAGCGAGGCTTCCATTGCCGCTATAAGACGGTTCATTGGGCTCAGAGGGCTATGTCGGGTTGTTTTTGCGACAAGGCTACTAATTTCGTAAGCGCAAGAAATGAACTTAAGGAGCTCCGAAGGCTTTTTGAGTCTCAACATCATCTAAAATTGCTTCAAGCAATGTGTCAAGATAACCGAATTGAGTGAAAACCAATACCGTCTAGATCATTGCATTTCGGCAATCTCTGGGAAGCTGCAGTCAAAGTTACCAAATACTATTTGGTCTGAACTGTTTCGTCACCTTCGCTAACATATGAGGAACTCAGCACCATCATCATACAGATAGAGGCAATCATGAACTCTCGACCACATACCCCGTTTTCATCAGACCCGAACGACCTAGAAGCCTTGACACCAGGGCATTTTCTAATCGGTGCTCCACTTAATTCCTTCGCTGAACCAGATGTTACCAATGTCAACGATAATCGGCTTACCAGATTTCGCCGCTTGCTGAAGATGAAACAAGTATTTTGGTACAGATGGTCACATGAATATCTGCACCTTTTACAACAAAGGCTGTATTATTAAGATGACTTCGCCCTTATAAATGGTTACTGGGTAGAGTAATAAAGCTGTATCCTGGAAAGGACAACAATAAAATAGAAGCCGATGTTAAAAGGGAGCATGCTGTGTACAAGCATACCATCACTAAGCTTTAACCGTTATCACTAGAATTAGAAGTTGAAAACACTTAGTGTTGTCAAGGCGGCCGAGATTTTAAGAATCAGTTCATCGTTTTTTATGTAATCTAGGTTTAGAAAGAATAATTTGTATTTCTCTGTAATTCACTGTTATTACTTACTTTAAAATCGTGTCTAATTTTCTTACAACCATTCTGACATAAATATTAATTGATATTGTTTTTCGGACAGCATTGTGAATGGAAATATATTTAAATCATCGCAATAAATTATTGACACAATTCAAGAAAATCCAGTCTTCCATATTTTCTCCCACAAATATGCGTAATAGTCTGAATTAATGAATTATTGTGATATTAGACGTAAGAGAACTTGAAATAGCACGTAACAAATAAAATTGTATGTTTTTGAACTACTTGAAAAACTGAGTTATCTTTTACAATCGGCATCCCTCCTACAGTACACTAGCGCACAGAATTTTCAACTAACACTTGCTAAATGTAATATATTCTCTTCAGAAAAGTGTTGTTATTTTGAGAACAAAATTGTATGAATCAAGAAGTATTTGCTGAATTAAGTTTTTCATTAAAATGAAAAGCAGAAAATTTCCAGAAGTAGAAACACCACTATTTTCTAGGATTTGCAGGGAGAATAACGATATTTACTCGTATTAAAAAAACAAAGAATAGTTCACTATTTCATATACTACATACTTGAAGCCGTTGTTTAGTGAAATGAAGGAAACGTGTACATGTCTAGCGTATTCGGCTCTTTGTAATTTCCATTTCAGTCAGTCAGGAAGGATAGTGTGCTTTGTGATAGTGATGTGATGCTCAGTATTTTTTAGTGAAATCATTATAAGGTAAGTGAGTAAGTGAGTAAGTCTTAATCCCTCAATATTTTCTTGTCTTTATGTGAACTTTATTGGGCTGGCGTTTGCGGTATAGCTCTTGAACGTCGTAGGAAATTGGATTGGCAAGGGAAGTGTACGGTGTTACCCCGCACACCTTTCTCACGAATCCATTTTCGTGCGGGTGCGACTAAATTGAGAAAAATAAAATAACTAATAAAACCATTTAGACAAAGCAAAAATTAAACAAAATTGCATTATCATCATGGTCGTTTGTTTCATAACACATTTATTTTCACTAGGACTTACAAATATATTTACAAAACGCAGGCAATAATGTATAACGTTCTTATAAAAACAAATAATAATTTTAATTTACCACTTATTGCACGTGATATATCAATAAAATATTACGTAGAGTATTATCTAGATAATAAGGTAGAAAAGTATAGCATTGTTTATTTATGGTTATGTATAACATATGAATATCTGTTTTTTTGGTACGAAAAAAAAGGCGAAAATAAAAATAGGTCAGTCATTACAAGTAACTAATAATATAAATAAAAAATTATATTCGAAAAATTGTACTAAACAACGGAAATAAGAGCGAATAATACTTACCTATAATTAAAATAAATAAATAAATAAATAAATAAAATAAAAGAAATAAAATATACGATCATATAACAACTAGAAAACACAAAGCCAAGACCACCTAAAACAAAACCAAATGTATATCCCAAAATGGTGCTATAGCGCGCTATCCGCTTCTTAAACTCACAAGTCAATTTTGTACGCTGAATATCGGAGAGTAAGTTATTACAAATTCTAACAGCATGAAGTAAGTAAGAGTTTTTCATTATTTAAAAAAGAGCGTTTGATATCAGCTACTTTGAACGACTTTTGGAGCTCTAATTTATTAAACAAATAGAATATCTTTTCGTTTAAATGAGATTACGTAGAGATGCCAGAATGCTATATAAACGGTATAGCTTTAATGCCTAATATACAATGCATGGTAAAACCGCCGTCAAAACGATATCGTTTGCTGAAGAATGCATATAAATACACGTAATATGTAAGTAGTGGTAAGCTGCCAAATTAAACAGCTGTTGACCTGTCAATAATCATAAATGTAATTGCTTTCTCGATTTCATTACAGAATTATATCAAAGGAATTATTTGGTCTCAATAATTTATACTATATATAGTAAACGAAGAAATCGTTTGAAACAAGTCGAATCATATAAAATATTGCATTCAAGACTGAAAGTACAAGTTCTAGTTTACAGCAGTTTTGTTCTAAATTCCCCTACACCGCTCTAAATTATGCTGAATACACCTGAAGTATTACTAGATCGTTTTTGCTGATTAACTACTACACATAAGCTCATTCTCATGGCGTCAAATGAATGAAAGAGAAGAAACATTTTTGCAAGCATGAATTTTCAAATACATGAGTAGGAGCAAACAAAAAAATACATGCGTTTTGACGACGTGGTTTTACCATGCATTGTATATTAGTCATAAGGAGCTACCAAGTAGGTGGTTACGATGTTGCGAAACAACGAATCTTGTGCAGTCGTTGAAAGCCACATTTAATTTGGAAGAACAGGAGGAACATAAATGAGGAATAGGAGACAGCCATAGATTTTCCAGCATCGAACGCATGTTCGTAGAAAAAGTTCCCGAAGACAAACACAGCTGATGAAGCCCACCATAAATCATACCTGTCATGTCGTTAACTTGGTCACAGCATTGCATTCTAGAACTGAGGAAGATACCAAGACTTTTTACACGATTCGAACACCGGATTATTTAAAACTACAGGTGAATGATCAGATACCACAACTGGTCTGCGATAGAAAGCCGTGCAGTGCAACTTCTCGTATTATCAGCCCAAAATGAAATATTGCGCAAGTCGGAATTCAGCCTATCGATACAATTCTCAACAAGTCCTATTGCTTGACTGAGATACACCTGCACCTCATCATTTAATTTCGTATATTAGGAGTTTGCCGTTTACCAACCCATACGAGTATATATATAAGATAATTTAAGCAATTTCTTTATTGATTGATTGGATTTTATGACTATTTATTATTATTTGAAATCCCTCTTCCAAATTTTTTTTTTTTGCGAAACCATACGAAATACCACAGGTTGCATTCGCGGTCACTGCAGCGTTAGCGAAGCAACGACGCTTTCAGGAACCGCGGTCATCGACCAGGGAGCACCGCAGCAAAAGCAACAAATCGCTGACAATACGTTTAATTATTGAATGCAAACGTTTTGTTATTATCATAATTAATTTAGAATTGATTATTTTTGTAAAACAATTGGAATAAAATTTCCTTTCAATTAGCATCCCAATATTGTTGTGTTTTCCTTGTTTTTTATTAGCGTTAGCAATTGTTATAAATCGCATAGATTAATACTAAGTGGATACTCCAGTACATTTGAAAAGTACATATATTTTGAAGAGAATCAGTTTAGTGAAATAGAAAATTTATGTTGTACAATTAGCTGTCTAATGACAGACCAATTGCAAGATCTTCAACCTGAAACCAGTGATATAAGTGTATCAAAAAGTAATACGACGGTTTGTGACAACTCTAATGAAATAAAATTACCTCACATTAAAATTCCTCCATTTTCTGGAAGCTATGAATCTTGATCATCTTTCATGATCTTTTCGAAGCAATTGTGCATAAAAATACGCAAATCAGCAATGTGCAGAAGCTGCATTATTTAAAAATTAGTTTAAATGGTGAAGCTGCACAACTGATTAAACACCTTCAGCTAGTTGATGCTAATTACTTTGCTGCGTGGCAATTGCTGAAGAATTGTTACCATAATGATAGAATTTTAGTTAATCTTCAACTACAAATTTTAATTCATTGCCCTCTCATAGTAGAAACCTCAGTTCTTATAAGGCGAATGCTTGATAAAGTAAATGAAGTTCTAGAAGCACTTAAAGGATTAAAGGTATCCGTAGAGAATTGGGAACCCTTATTAATCCATATTTTCATTGCAAAATTGTCTAAAAAAACAATAACTCACTGGGAAGCCAAACTAAGTTCGCAAAATAATGAAACTGAATTACCGACAGTTAAATTATTTACCGAATAACTATAAAGCCGACTTAGAGCACTAGAAGCATTACATGGTGTAAAAGGTGGAACTAATACCCGTAAGGTTAATTCTCATGTGGCCCAGAGCATGAGAAGAAGGTCGGACTATCAAAATAAGTATCTTAAAGGCAAACCAAATAATTCATATATTATTTATTTTTCCCGCGGACGGGAATCGAACCTACACTTGTTAGAATCGGTCAATGATGGAGAAATAAGAATTTTAAGAACTTTTATTTTTAATGATTCTAAATCAAATTTATAAATACAAGAAGAAAAAACAACCGCCTCGTCCGGGATTTGAAACCGGGACCTTCCGCTTGCCGGGCGACTGCTCTTACCACTGAGCTAACGAGACAGATGATTTTCCCTCTTGCATTTATCAAATTTGTAACTAGCCTACTAAGCCACGTTTTGCTTTCAGCTGGCATTAACCAGTAACGATGAAAGCGCACAAATAATTTTTTTTTTCTTCTTGTATTTATAAATTTGATTTAGAATCATTAAAAATAAAAGTTCTTAAAATTCTTATTTCTCCATCATTGACCGATTCTAACAAGTGTAGGTTCGATTCCCGTCCGCGGGAAAAATAAATAAAATTGAATTTACAATTTATTTGTGCGCTTTCATCGTTACTGGTTAATGCCAGCTGAAAGCACAACACGCTATAGCGTAGAAGGATATATAATTAAAACCATAAGCGGACTCCTCCTACCCAAAAATAAGAAAGAGGATCAAACTGGAATCATATTTAAAATCTGCAATTAGCTGACCCACTATATCTGAATCCTGGTGAAATACATATCCTTCTAGGTGCTGATATATATGCTACGCTCAACGATATAGAACAAATACGCTGTCCCTTAGAACCACCACTCGCACAGAAAGCATTTTAGGATGGATATTGTCAGGTCCAATTCAGCAAGATGTCAAAGCTTCATTTCTCAGAAAGATGATAGAAATGTAAATGACTTACTCAAAAGATTTTGGGAAGTCGAATATTATGAGACAAGCAAATTTCGTACACTTGAGTAAAATCTATGTGAGAACAATTTTGCTACTACACATAGACGTACTAATGGTCATTTCCTGATATACCGAGACTAGACGATTCTAAAAATATGGCAATTGAACTATTCCTAAGCATTGAACGGAAATTGTAAACCAATTCCAACCTAAAAATTGAATAATAAATATTTATGCTGGAATAGGAAGCGCTGGAACACATGAGACGTTTAGAAGAACCTGATAATGATGATCAATCTCCATGTTATTTCTTGCCCCACCAAGTTGTATTCAAGGTGGATAGCACAACAACAAAGACAAGACTTGTATTTGATGCTTCCGCAGACATCCAATCAAATGTCATTAAATGATACCTTATTAATCGGTCCAAAGATACAACAAGACCTAAACACCATTCTTCTGAGATGGAGAAAGCATCGGATAGCACTTACGGCAGATACAAAAAAAAATGTATCGACAGATTCTCGTTACTTCAGAACACACTACTTATCAGAAAATCTTGTGGCGTTCCGATCTTTAAAGAACCAATTTGAGAGTATAAATTAGTCACTATAACTTACGGTACAGCAAGTGCGCCCTATCTTGCCATTAAAACGTTACAACAATTAACTTCAACTGAAAAGTCTATATCTGAAAAGGCGTCTGAAACTATTACAATGACTTTTATGTATATGATTTGCTATCTGGTGCAGATTTAGCAGAAGTAGCAATAAACCTACAGAGGGAAGTACATCAGATTTTATTCGGGGGTAAATTACGGTTGCGTGAATGGGCAAGTAAAAACTTAGAAAATCTTACCGACATACCGAAAGAAGACTTAGAATTAAAGGGTGCTACTGAGCTAGACATCAATGACACAATTAAAGTACTAGGAATATATTGGAACCCTCGTCGCCATGCCTTCCAGTTTATAATAAAAAATACGAGAACAATATTCAGACAAAGAGACCATTACTGTCGAAAATCTCCAAATAATATGATCCACTCGGCTGGCTTTCCCCTATTATAGTCAAAACAAAAATTCTAATGCAACAATTATGGTTATCAGGGACACAGTGGGATGACGATATACCAAGGAATATTGTAAGCCAATGGATAACATTTAATAATGAGTTAAAGTTAATTGAAAATATACGCATTCCCAGATGGATCTCATACAAACAATATAACCAAAATTGGCAATTCCATGGTTTCTGCGATGCATCCGAATAAGCATATGGAGCTGCTATTTATTTGCGAGTAGCAGAAGATGCATTTGTGAAGGTCGAATTATTAACTGCAAAAACAAGGGTACCTCCTATAAATCAAATAAGATTAGAGTTAGCTGGTGCGGTATTACTGACCCAATTAATAAAAGCAACTTAATCAGCACTTTAAATGGTAAATGTTGATACGTTTTTTGTGGACAGATTCCACAATCGTTCCTGCATGGCTGAGAAACCACCCCTCCAAATGGAAAACATTTGTTGCTAATCGCGTAACGGAGATATTAGAGAGCATCAATGAAGCTCAGTGGGCACATATCAAGTCATCCGATAACTCCGCAGGATCTGCAAGTATAGGTATAAACTCCAACGAACTTAACCATCTCCCCCGATGGTGGAACGGTTCGCAGTGGTTAAGTAAAAAAACATCAGAATGGCCCAAAAATGTACAAAATGAATGTACAAAGGAACTTGAACGACACTGAGCAGACTTCTGCATGTAACCGCTTCATATAAGCGCTTTATAGTAAATAGCAAATTATTTCCATATTTAAGATACTAGAGTTACCTAACTAAATACGAACTCGGCAATGGCCTTGAGTGGTTGATTATGGAAGCACACTTATTCCGTTTCGAATCAGAATTAAAAGCATTACGATCCATTCAAATATATTAAATTTGCATCCCTCTTAGATGAAAATGGTATATTGAGAGTAGGAGGACGATTTAAGCATTCTCATTTGCCTTATAATCAAACATACCATATCCCATAATTCTTCCAAAGGCAGCACCATTAACCAAACTTATTGTTAGAGATATTTATAAAAAAACATACTATTTTTCTAAATTTTTGGGATTTTTTCATTTCTTTTTTTGATCTATTTTCTCATTTGTTTATCAAGTCACTCAATTTCGCTATTTGGTTGGGATCTGTTGATGAGTCAAAACCAAGACTTGATAGTTGGCACCAAAAATAAAATGCGTTGTGTGATGAAATAAAAAAAAAAAATTAGCTTCTGCTATATACCGGAGAATCCAAAAGCACGTCTGCTTGAACAAACTAAAGGTTTTGTATGGCAATACCATAAAGGGGTTGACCAATTTGCTTCATTTTTGAATTTGTTTTACTATTTTTATGAAAGTGTTGTGTAAAAGAAGAAGATCCCAGTTGTCGCAACAAGTTTCTGTTTTCGTGCTTTGTTTTTTGTTAATTTATTAAACGCATTGTTTATTTGTTTGGTGTTATTGTGCGTAGTGCTGTATGTTATCTGCTTGTTTTGTTCCCGGCTTGGCTCTTAATGCAAATTTGTGGTTTTACCTGTGCCAGTTGCGGCTCATCGCTCGTTTCAACAATTTTTGTTTACTGTTTTATTTGGAACTGTGAACAGTTATTAGCGCTGGTACATCTTCTTTTTCAAGATAATTTTTTTTTTATATATTCTTTTATTATTTATTTGTAATTGTTTTTATATTGTAGATATTGCCGCACTCTATCCGTTTGCTGTGACTTTTTGACTTAGCGAAAACAACTAAGCGCTACATGCATTTCCTTCGTAATATTCCCTCCACAGGCTCAACCCTTCAACGGCCAAGTACATTGCGGCTCAAATTTTAAGTTCTCATTTTGTATTTTATTGTATTTTTGTTGTTGTTTTTGTCTCTGCACAACATCCATAGTAATTTTGTTCAATCGGAATCACTTAGCGTGGCGTCATGTAAAGTCTGCTCTACTAAAAAATTGGAAGACGTGGTTGCATATGATAGTATATGTAGCACGCAATGCAATGCACATGCAACAGTGGTAGCCTTTTCACATTGTGCATACTACCACGAAAAAAGATTTCTTTAAGTATCAACGGAAAATCAATATTAGCGTTTAAGAATTGATGTACAAAAGTTACATCTGCAACCATGCTACGTTTCTGAAGCGAGTGCATATTTAAAACTTCAAGCGATCCTTATAGGGTGGAAGATTGAATATATTATTCCAGGTTAGGTGCCTGAGGGCCAGTCGTAGGAAGTTCCGCTGAATGGACTCGGTACGGTCGATGTGTGTACCGTAAAATGAAGACCAGATGTGGCTAGCGCATTCAAGCAATTTTCTAACAAAACAAGTCTATATTAAGTACCAAATTCTTGCTTTTGCACCAATCATAAAATTTGTGAAGTTCACCCTTTACCTGTTCAAAATCGCTAATAGATTTAATTTGAGCGAAAAGATTTTGGGATATGGATGCGTATTCTAATGAAATAAAAGTTCCAATTAATTCAATCACAAAATATAATTTGATTTGGCAAATGGATGCTGGTTAGTTGCTCTTGTCTCGTCTGAATCTTGTCATTTCACCTGGGATTGCCAGCTTACATTAAATGTAAAAAGTAATAAGAAGAAGATTTGGCACTGCCAGCTTACATTCAATTTTAGCGAATAAAAAGCAGAATAGTTTGATATTGCCAGAGTACTCCCCATCTAGTGTCAACGTAGTTATGTGGGTGGTGCACTGGCCTTCCGCAGCGCATAACGGTGAGCTGGGTAAGTCCTGATAACTTTGCTGCAAGCTTGTGTGATATCGGTCGGTACTGAATTTCCATTTGATGATGCGGTCATTGCAAGGTGAGTGTATATCGTGAACCTTTGGTTGAGGATGACGTTGAGTCCTGAATTGATTTATCTGTTATTGTACGTGTTGAATTCGCTTGTTATTTATTTGCAGTTGGAAGTACCTGCCGCTATGTTTTATGACTTGGTGAGGCCCGGCATAAGGCTGCTGCAGAGGCTTTCATACGAAGACATGAGTGCACTATTCGAGCTCCTTTTGGATGAATGCTGTCCCCACGCTATGGTGTGTAGTTTGTTTTGGCCTTAATGTTTGAATATTTTTCTGTAGTCTTGCAATGAATTCACTATTTGGTCGTGTTGAAACTTTCGTTGAAAAATTCACCAGGAAGGCGAAGTGTTTGCCCGTATACAAATTCTGCTGGTGATGTGTTGATGTCTTCTTTGAATTATGTTCGAAGTCCAAGTAGAGTAATTGGTAAAGTGTCGACCCAATCTGGTATTTGTTGACACTTGATTGCTGTGTTTAATGTACGATGCCATGTCTCTATCAAACCGTTCCACTGAGGGTGATAACTTATTGTTCGCCAATGGTGAGAATCATGTATTCGTACAACTCGTTGAAAAATGGTGATGGACGACGTTGATCGGTGCAGATTTTGGATGCTAAACCAATTTTTCGCAAACCATGCAGAAATTAAAGCACTAGTCACTATTTCTGCTCTTGTATAATTGTTTCCTCATTTAGCGAAGATTAATTTCAAAACGTTTTTCTAAATGTTTTCATGTTATAAATTATATGTAAAAAAAAATGCAGAATCGGCTACACGTAATTTCTGTGCCAGAATTTTTTGATGTATCCAAACAAGATTATTTTTATTCCCTACTTCGCTTTGTTTACCTGCGAAGTAGGTCATTATTGCGAAGTATGTCACTGCAATAAATTCTGATCAGCCACTGCGTCATTTTTTATTTATGCTGACCGGGCATTGATCAGTGCACGTAAAATGCTTTTATTTTAATTATCTTTGTAGTTGTTACGATTGCAAAGAAACTTACATATGAGTTAATTTGTAACATAAAATCATTTAGAAAAACGTTTTGAAATTAATCTTCGCTAAATGAGGAAATAATCATACAACACTGCTGTTTGATCAGCGATGGGGATAGCCTATGGCCATCTTGTGAAATGGTCGATGATTATTAAACAATATGAGAAGCCCTTTGAATATGATAGCGGACCAATTAAATCGATGTTTATATGTTCGAGTCGTCCAGAACGCAAAATTTATTTCTGTAATACTCCTGTATTGCGGCGGTTGATTTTTGACTTCTGGCATGGTAAACATTCTCGGACCATTCTCCTGCAGTTTTTTTTCATGGACGAACAAAAAAATCGTTCCTTTATAATTCTAGTGATTGATCGAGCACCTTGATGGGTCCAGTTATGGATTTTCTGATCATATTTTCCCGAAAAGCTGGTGGAATATATGTCCTAACACGACCGGTGGATATTTCGCAGTACACATGCTTTGATGATCCTGATAATTGCAATTTCTTTGTTTGAATTAACTTATTGTGCTTTAGTTGGCTGATTGGCTAATTAATGTCGATTGTATTATTATCAAATGTTTCGATTTCGATTAATCCAGGGTTGATGATTGTTTGTGATAACAAATCTGCGATTATATTATCCGTGCGTTGATGTATCGGATATCGGTAGTAAATTGGCCGATGAAATCTAAATGTCGGACGACGCGCAGATATGCCTTATCGGATGTTTGTTGAAAAGCGTACGTAAGCGGTTTGTGATCCGTCAAAATTGTAAATGGTCGACCTTCCAGCATGTGACGAAAATATTTAACGCTCTGATATGCAGTCAAAAGCTCCCGATCACCCGTTTGCACGTCCGAAATACTTTTGAATAAAAGCCTAGGAGTTTGTAGTTCATTATCGAGCATCTAATGTAATGCGGCTCTGACCGCTCTATCAAATGCATCTACTTGTATTACCAATGGAGCATTCTAATGCGGATAAGCTGAAATTGTTGCATTTACGAGATTTTGCTTGCATGTTTCAAAAGCAGGGATTGTTTCACTAGTCCATTTCAGCGGCGTCTTTTCGTTATTTTTGATACCGTCCTAGGCTACGGTTGTTAGAGGAAAAGTAGTGATTGACTCGACTTTGCTAATGGGCGAAGGCTCTTAGCACTAACTTCGTGACCTTAACAGATAGTTCGGAGATGAATACGTCATCGATGTAAGCATATGCGCAATCTAAGTCTCACAGAACTTTATGCATGAAGCGCTGAAATATTTGTCCTTCATTGCACAGTCCAAATTGCATAAATCAGAACTCAAAGCGACGGAATGGCGTTGTAATTGTAGTTCTCTTAATATCGAATTCCTCTGGTGGAATGCACGTTGGAGGACAATAGTGAAAAATATTGACTTAGCTTCAAATGTTGAAGAGCAATCCTGGATGTGAGGAATGGCATGATGGAGTTGAGTCTTCGGTAATCCCCGCATGAACGCCATTCCTTCTCGTTTTTTTTTAGATGCTGTACGATAGATTCCTTGTTTCATCAGATATGCGAATTTCGCTTTGGCTGCTTTAAGCTTTACACCTATGAGACGGCGCGGTCGTTCGAACACTGGCGGTCCGTTTGTTTGGATGTGGTGAGCGACGTTGACTAATTTTTTTTCTTATTTGGTGTCCGTTTGGTGACACCAATATACTCCCTTAAGAGATCAGCGCATCCAAGTCCTCATTGATGGTTGAAATTTTAATTGAGGAGGATTGCTGCCACTCTTATGTTAGTTTTACTGTCGACAAGCTTTTGCTTATGCAATTTTACCAGTAAACCGAAAAGTTTGATGAAGTTAGCTCCGATGATGGGCTTCGTTGAGTCGGCTATAATGAATGGGCAATTATATTGACGACGTTAACCTACGTTTAGAGTCATCACTTTGTATGCGTATGTATGGATTGTGGATCCGTTGGCAGCGAATAGTGTGATTTGATTGAACGGATCCTGTGATTTATTTCGATCCGATTGTTACGTTGATTGACGTGTGAAATGACACGGTGAACTATACTTTTGGGCTGCAGTAGCATATCGGATATAATACCAACAAATGCCGGCTAACTGGCGAGGACGAAACTGTGATCGTGAACGATACTGTCTGTTTTGATTACAACTTTCACTAAAATGATTACGACTGGCTCGCAATTAATTTGTGTTCTAAATTGGCCATTTAAGTATCCAAACTAGTAGCAGCCTGCGCTTATAAAGCGGAAGATGTGCTGGGCGAAGCTAAATGACGACGATTACGTAATTGTTGGTGCACGTTTTGTGAATTTGGTGTGGTAGTTGATGAAAACTGTGCCGACTACGTTAAAACTTGAGTTGTGCTTGCCACTTGCGGCTTTAATTGTGTGAGCAACAGATGATACTTTATCATGTCCGATGTAATTCGATACAGAGCGAAATGTGCCTCCACTTGACGGAACCAGACTCTGACGTTATGAGGCCAAAATTCAGGCATAGAAATACTGCCGTTTACAGCCTGTAACTCACTGTTACGGTTAGCACTTACACCTGGTGTATTCTCTGCATTAAGTTGTGTAGTTATCGGTGAATCCCAAGGCTTGTTTTATTCTATACGCTATACGCTATAGAAATAATCAGTATTGTATTGCTACAGCATGCCACTTCCAAGTTGTGATGTATTATTGACAGCTTAATAGCTGGAGAAAACTGATTTGTAATCACGATGAAAACTGCGAGCTTACGATAATTATAACGCGATCACTTCGGAGTAACGACTTTGGATTATGGATGCGTGGTCTAATGAAAAAAAGAAATCCCAATTAATTCAATCACATAAATAATTTTATTTGGCAAATGGCTGCCGGCTAGTTGCTCTTGTCTGGTTGGTTACCCACGTCTGAATCTTGTCTTTTCCCCTGGCAAGTATGAAGAAGAAGACTTGGCATTGCCAGCTTACATTAAATTTTAGCAAATATGTAGGAGCATATTTATGATGTTTCCACAAGCCCAGTGGCGTCAGAATATATCAGGACTTTGCAGTGCCTCACAACAGAGACAATGTCGTCAATAGATAGAATAAAGAACAACAAGCCAAATGACTCCCTTGAGGTACGTCACACGAAGCCATCAAGGATCTAGAGAAGGACCGGCGGACATAGATTTGGTATGTTCTATAATCTAAATAAGACTCCATCGATTTTGGAAATGAAGGGCGAAACCCATTCCTTTCCATTTTAATGAGTATCAACGAGTGAGATAACCTGTCGAAGGCTATACTAAACTCTGAATAAATGCAGTCTGTCTGGTAGCCTTTTGCAAATCTGCCAATGGTATCCGAGACAAATTCCAAGAAGTTAGTGGTACAACCTGGTCGAAATAAATCCACGTTGGCTTAAAGAAAGAAAATTCTTGCAGGAAATTGATAGTTGAAAGTAAATGATAGATTCGAATAATTTAGGCATACAAGAAAATTTCGCAATAGGCCTATAGTTAGAAATTTCATTTTTGCTACGCTTTTGTGAATAGGTATGATAAAGGAATTTTTCTAAAATAATTCTCAGTTGAGCTCCCACGGCAAGGCAGCAAGACTTAAAAAAGGTTGGACGGATCCCCTCTGAATCCATTAGTCATTAATGTGTTCGAAGCCTCATGTGATATTGAAGCGATAGTGAATAACTGGTATAGTTCATATGACTGAAGTTGCTATTCCAAGTTTGAAAATTTTACGAGGCAACTGCATTGTCAAAAAATGAAGGAAACATATTAATAATTCTAGCAGTATCTTTGAACCTCATCGTATTGCGGTATTTGTCCGTTTTTTTTTCTTCTTCATATTAATAAACTTAAAAAAGATGCGCGGGTCACCAAATAATTTTGAACGCATACTTTGAATATACTCACGCCAATGTGTAGAGGAAACATCTTGGAACTCATTCATTATGGGATGTGAGGAAGTTATTGTGACTTAAAATGTCTTTATCCCTCATATCACTTTTCCACAGTTTATTCTTCCTATTTTTCAAACTTTTCAGTTCTTTATGGAACCATGGCGATGATGTTTTATGCAACCGCTGACGCTCGTGGGGTCATAAGAAAAAATAAATCGAAAAGAGTTATGCAAAACTTAGAACAACAACACTACTGCAAGACATCAATGTGTTGAAATCAATAGAGGTAAGTCTACCAGAAAGTTCTGAGAAGTCAGGTTTTTAAAATTGAAAAAGTATTGTGTTTCATCACAATTTAAGATTTTGGTTTCATAACAATATGTAGCTAGTAGAGGGGGAGGTATTTGTCAAGAGTAGATATTATAACTGGGCTAGGTTCAACTAAGAAGTCATATTTTAAGACTGGTCTCTCTAAAGAGTTATAATTGCGACGTCGAGAGTATTGAAGAAACTTGGAAGCTCCATTTGGCAGCAATTTAAGTGGTTTTTACAACCGAGGAGTATGCCACTGCCACCAACAAAGTTCACCTAGCAACAAGTTAAGAATCAGGCAAGATTTCGGAATGTTTTACATTTAAAATATACACGGCAAGAAAAGGAACGAAGTAGGAAAAAAACACTCTCTTTAAAACTTTTATGAATAAAGGTAAAAATGTGTAAAAATAAAAAACTCTCTTTAAAACTTTTATGAATAAAGGTAAAAATGTGAAATTGCAGATTGCATGCAACCAAACAGAATGGCAAATGATTCATTTTCGTAAATAAATGAGAAGGGACGCAGTTTTCAGGTCAGGTTTTACTCTCGTAACATTTTCCCGCGCTTCTGTGAAAACCGTTTTTCTGTGAAATGTTCTGAGAATTATGCAATGTTTTTTTAGAAAAACCACGTGCTTCTGTTTTTCTGTTTACATTCGTTTTGCTCTAAAGAGATTAAGTGGGAGAAACTCATGCTGGATTCTCTGATATTTGCTTGAAAAGTGACAATTTTATTTAACAGCAATTTCACATCTCCTTTCAGCACCTTGGCCAAAGCGAAATTTATACTTATCTTAAAAAATTGAGGTAGTGTGACTCGATCTACATTATTATGAATGTTTTGAAAGGATTTTGGAGTTGTTCAAGAAGATTTTGCAGTTCGGGTAATCCCATGTTCTCCCGCTTTTTGTTTTTAACTCGTTGTGTCGATCACACTACAATAATGAATAACCAAGTTTATTTCCCCCCATGCAAAAGACAAAATATATGACATTATTTGTTTCATTCTAAAAAACACGAAAAATTTTGTTCGGGGGATTCCCATTTTCTTCATCATGTGATGGGATCTCGCCAGCCTTTTTTAAGTCATGTTGCCTCTCCCTGGTAACCTGGCTGAGAAGTATTTTCAAAAAAAAAAAGTTCTTTTGTTTTACCTCTGTACAAATAACCGGCAAAGTGCGAGTCGGACTCGCGCAAGAAGGGTTCCATACCATCATAAAAAATTTAGCACTATGTACTTATCATTTATTTCAAATGAGAGTAGGCGTCATGTGAAACTATGATGCTGTCATTTGAAAAAGTAATAATAATGCTGTTATTTGAAGAAATCACAGTTTTTGTATGGGGGCTCACTTTAATTTTTATTATTTGTTGTTATAGCGCCAATAGAAATACACACTCGGTGAAAATTTCAACTGTCTACCTGTTATGGTTAAAGTGATAAAGCCCGGTGACAAGCAGATAATGATAAGAAAGAAAAACGCCGAAAAAATCATGATTTTGTATGGGGGCCCCTTTAATTTTATTTTATTTTTATTGTATGTTGTTATATCGCCAATAGAAAAACACAGTCTATGAAAATTTCAACTGTCTACCTATTACGGTTCATGAGATACAACCTGTTGACGGACGGAAAGCGAAGTCTTAGCAATAGGGTTCTCGTTGATACCCTTTGAGTACGGAACCCTAAAAAGGCAATAAAAATGACATCTCGAACTATAGGCCTACTGTAGAATTATCTTGCATACCCAAGTTATTCGAATCTGTCATTTACTCTCATTTATCAATTTCCTGCTAGTATTTGCTCTCTTCAAATCAACATGGGTTTATTTCGGGCAGGTCTACAACCACTAACTTATTGGAATTCATCTCGGATACCATTGCTAGGTTTGTAAAAGGCTACCAGACAGATTGTATTTATAGAGACTTTAGAAAAGCTTTCGAAAAGTTGTCCCACTCCGTCCTACTGTTTCAAATAGAAAAGTATGGGTTTCCCCTAACATTTCTAAAATGGACGGAGTCATATTTAGATAACAGGATGAATCTTTTTCCGCTATTGGATCTCTAGGGTCTTGAAAGATTCGTTTGGCGTACCTCAATGGAGTCACTTGGCCCGTTGCTCTTTATTCTATCTATTGTGTTGTGAAGCACTGCAAGGTCTTATTTTATGCTGACGACATTCAACTTTTCACTCAGATTAAATTTTTTAAAGCTTGTCAGCACACACAGGATTCCCTCCACAAATGTTACAATTGGTGCACAACCAATAATTTGTTACACAATATCGACAAATGTGAGGTTATTACTTTCTACAGGATTCTGGAGCCTATCGCTTATGGCTATGGGTTCTCGTCTTCCACGATTCGCCGAATTAGTTCTGTCTGTGACTTGGGTGTCAAATGCGATTATAGATTGAATTTTAACTCCCACATAAACTACATGGTATCAAAGCGTAGTTCCATGCGGGGCTTTATAAAACGTTAGTCCCGAGTGCTCTCGAATCCTTTCATAACATTATGTTTGTATACTTGCTTTGTGAGAGCACTTCTTGAATACGCTAGCCAGGTCTGGTCTCCTTTTTATGGTACACATATCGTCCGTATCGAGTCTGTTCAGCGAAACTTCCTTCGCTTTGCTGTTAGGCACCTACCCTGGAATAATTGATTTATTTTGCCACACTGTGATGTGAAGATCACTTGGAACTATTGAATATGCACTCGCTTCAGTAACGTCGCATGGTTGCCGGTGTAACTTTCATGACTCTTAAGCCCAAATGCTGATTCCCCGTTGTTTCTTCACAAAATCTCTTTCCGTGATAGTAGGCACACTTTGAGAAGGCTACGTCTGTTGCATGTTAGCTCCTCAAGGCCTTAGTTTGGCATGCATGAACCCACTAATCGCAAGAGCATTTCTGTTAACAATGTAGCTGAGTATTTTGTTGTTGACGATTCTAAGCATAAGATTGTTGTTGCATTGCATGTCATTTCATCCGGTGCCTGGTTTATGTTTAGTCTAACATGCTAATACTAGCATCAACTAAGTATTGAAACGCATATATTGTTGACCGTTTATTTACTGAATGTTTCACTACAGCGAGCTTATGTTAAGCTGGTTCTGATAGTAATTTAAAAAATTTCCAGTAAATTTCTAAGAAAGAATTGCGGCCTTTAGTAGATCGAGGCATCGTTGATTTCATATTGGAGCGAAATATTGATGGCTTATTACGGCATCATGTCGTTGATTTTATATTCAGGCGAGGTGTTACTGGCTGTTTTACTTCCCTTTATATGATATTAGTTTGTCTGTACTCTTACGGCTTATCCCTTGAACCCGTTATCCATACTTCAATTGCAGAACTTTTAGCGCCTGACTGAGCATTTGCAAAACAGTTCAAAATGGTGCCATCTGACATTATAACAAGGAAGTATTTTCGCAATCACTTTATAGATCAATACACAAGGGTCTTGGGCTTGGGCTCGGTCCCATTTATTTCGATTGTGATTGCGGCAGCAACAGCTGACTGACTTAATGTCACTACGAAGGTAAGGTCGGTAATGTCGATAGAGAGACCTGTTGCTTTTATATGGAGGATGACGAAACTGCTGAGCATGTCTTCTGCGAATATTAAGTGCCTGTGTAAATTCAAGACTTTGTCTTCCTCTTGTTATAACAAAATCCAATTCCAAAATTGTTCCTATTACTGCAATGGTCTGCCTTTGCCTTCCGCCGTCGCAAGTGTATTTATGCCGTAACTTTGGCCAGCTTCAGTACGAAAATAATGAAACAATTCACCTGACTACAAATTTTTGGTTCCTATAGAAACGATTTTCTAGTAATGCTGACTTTTGGTTAGATCAATTGACACATATCGGCCACGAGCTCCATTTGGCAAAGCCAGGCAAGTAAAGATCTTGTAAAACAGAGTGTCTTCAGCAGCACAAAATATGCAGATCCCCTGAACTCGCCGGCCAATGTGTTACAACTGATTTGGATGTATAAGACTATGATACAACAATTTGAATGTCAAATCAGCATCTTTGTAACGATATGGATTACTGTAGACTATTCTGCGAATTATCCCATCCCTCACGCCAATTATCAGACTGCGGTATATTCGACATTCGTTGAATGCTGTAAACTCCGGAGGTGTTATTGGACATAAGCACGTCACGGAGCACACGTATTGTTTGTGTACTGAATGGGATGTCAGGTGATCTGTTCAAAATGAAAGCACCTTCCAAATCTGTGTCAGGCTTACTGGTCCCAAGCTAACGAATTTACTCTCGCGCAGAAGAAGCAAGGTTGTGTAGCTGTGGAGTGTTCGATTGTGTTTGATATTTGGAGACTCTTGCAAAGGTGTAGATATGTAGAGTTGAATGTCATCTACATACATATGAGAATAATAAAATAGAATAATAAAATAAAATGGACAATAATAATGGACCGAGGCACTCCACTAAGAACGGACAGAAAATCAGAGGCACTATCCCCACAAAACACCCCTTGTACTCGTCCGCTTAGGTATGACCCAGTAAGTTTGCAGGCAGGATGAGAGAATTTAAATATTGTACACAGCTTATGTAACAGATGCCTGTGGTTAACCCTATCAAAAGCTTTTGAAAAATCTAGAAGAACGAGCAGGCGGAGTTCATCACTGTTGAACACAGCTGAAATAAAATAAAAAAGAATTAAAATTCGAATTATTCAGTACGTATTACTTCCCCATTGATCCCTCCAGTCCCACTTCTGATAATTCGTCATAGACGTCCAGGAACTTATCTAAAATGGAAAATAAACTCACATATTAGTTAGAATCAACTAATTAAATAAAGTATTACAACAAAAACTATAAAAATAAAAACAATTACATGTGAGACTGCCAAAACAGAGTTTCTTGGCAGTTCAACAACAAATACATGCAACTGAAACATTATAATTTGTCGCGAAATACATATACTCCGCATTCTAAACATTTGCATAATATGCAAATATGTTGTTATATGCAAATTATATGAATTCTCAATTTGTAGATAATCACCTTTCCAGCATGAATAATTTGGCAGAATTTGCCTATTTCTGGCAAATTTTTCATGCTGGAACTCACAAATAATTAACATTAAACACTTAAAAACAATAAAATGTACTTACCTGGGTTATTAATCCAGTAAATTATCCAGAAACCACAGACCCAAACACGGAACTTTAACACGTAAATATCGCGATCGTAAATGTCAGCTTGACACGGTGAAAAGCTGATTTCATTATATTGACTGCGCGCTACTTCTTGGTAATACTTACAAAGCACGAAAGTTACCAGGTAAGCAAATATTCGCGAAAAAAGGTAAAAGTAATTCCCATAATAAGTGGGAAAGAGATAGATGTGGAAACGAGATGCAAGAGAAAGGAGAATTATTTGCGTTCCATATTGGAAATTGTCATAATAAGGCAGGGAGCTGCCATCTTGATATATTTCCGAAAAATTAAAATATTTAAATAAATAAAGAAGGAAAATTCATGGATAATTCAAAATAAATTAGATGGAAATTAGTACATTTTTAAGTAATTGTACAAGTCAGCGAAGTACGAAAAATATACTAAATCTGTATTTTTCTGCGGAACCTATTGAAAAATGGCTGCTCAGAGGCTATAAAAAGGAGCAAACCCTGAGAACTTCCTAAGTTTTTCTATAGTTATTATACATGCAACGTCTAGCATCCGATCAATTTAATAATCTTTTTTTTTCATTTCATCAACAAAACATACAATAAAACGAACCCAGGTACTTATTATACATTCCATAAGTTTGTGCAAGTGGTTTTGGCAAGAGGACAGGAAGTTTGTGATTAAGATAAGTATTGTGTGGATACTAAGTAATATATATAGTTATTAAGGTTTCTTACATAAAATTAAACACATGCCAACTTTGGGTATGTTAATAATATATGCAATGAAATATCATAGTTAAGTTAAGTTAAGATTGAAGTGAAATAATATAAGTGCATAAATCGTGATAAATTTAGAAAGGGCTATAAATTGCATTTAATTAAACATATTCCGAGATATGGCATAATAATTACACATGCAATTGAGAAATTAATAGGCAGCATTATAAAATATAGTGAACTAAATTAACTGTATAGATTGCATTTGAGTGTACTGAGAATTATTCTCAATAAATGCAACAGTAAACACAAGCCCACATATCTTATCATTTTCATACCGCAACACTGTCCACCTGAATGTCGTAATCTAGCTGTGGTTATCAATTACAGCTACACTACAAAACAATCACTGCTTAGGGAAGTTCTGATATTATCGATGATCTTTAACAATGCTGTGGTGCACCTGCGCTTTGAACTAAATCCCAATTGTGGGCTAGACAACAAGTTTCTGCTATTTAGATCATGTGACTATACAGGATTTTTTCAAAAACCTTAGACAAGAAGGGTAATATGTTTATAGGGCGATATTCAGGAGAGCCGCAAGATCTTTTGAGAATTGGTATAATTTTGCAGAGTTTCCAAACAGAAGGAGTGGAGGATCTTAAAAGGATTTTGGAATAGAAATATCCCAGGCTTGTAGTTATAACGGGTAGTAGAATTTTAACAAACTTTGGATGCACATCGTCAAGTCCAACTGTATTTGAATTCACTGAAATCACTGCTGCATAAACATTCATCTCATTGACCGGCGTAAAAGAAAATCCCTCAGACGAATCAAAACCATTAAAAATGCTTGATAAATAATCGCTCATATCAGAACCAACAACTTCAGTAGGATCTGAAGAGGATGAAAACATTTTATTTAGCTCATTAGGATCAAGAGTTGTTGTTAAGTTTCTACAATGGCCCACACCGATGTGCCTCAAGTTACGCCACAGATTTTTAGTAGGTATCTGAGTATGAAACTTACAGCTGTGAAAGTGCCTCTTAGAGCTTAAGATTTCACTAATTACTCTGTTGCGTATAGACCAGAAATAATTCCAGCATTCAGCCGTTCGATAACGTTTCTACCTGCGATATGCAGAATTGCGCTGTAAGATTAGATCTCTAATACTCTGTATGAACCAGGGACAACGAGGATCCAAAATACGCCGCGTTTACAAGGGTACATATTTATCGAAAAGTTATCTAATACGTTCCATGATACACTGCAGTTGTTCGTCAGCTAACGTCATCGAATTCACATGTGCCCATTTGATAGTCTCGGCTTCAGCTAGTAACTCGCCATAATTAATATTATTGAAGGCATAGTAAGTAAAGGTGTTTTCACGTTGAGATGAATAGGAGAAATTATTAATCCCAAGAAACAGATCATGATTGGAAAAAGCAGGTAAGGAGATCTGATTAAAGAAGAGTACCTGATTAATATCTCTAACGATAAATAGATCTAGCAAAGTAGCAGAAGTCGAAGTAAAGTGAGTAGGTTCAGAGTTAAAAACGGATAAGCTATATATATCTATTTGGTTGTGCATTGAGTTAGCAGAAGCATTCCGAGTAAGGAGATCAGTATTGAAATCACCTGTGATAATAGCATCTAAGGAACTGAAATCTGAGACATGGCGTGGCTTATATATGTACAATACCTACAAGATACTTTTCAGCAATAACGAAGACTTCTATAAATCAATATTCGAGCGGTAGACAGTCAGACTGGGCTACGATGCGACCATAAAGCGACTTTTTGACATAAAATGCAACTCCTCCTCCTGCTCGCTCGAGGCGATCATTACGAAAAATATTGTAACCATTTAATCCCACAAGCTTATTGCAAATATGAGGTTTCAACCAGGTCTCCGAGATCACAATAATATCCAGGGAGGAAAAGTTAAATATATCTTGAAACTCATTAATTTTCAGATAGACACTCTGCGCATTCAGTGACAAACCTTCAGTCCCTCGGCCTGTTCGCACAAAATTTTCATAACAATACATGAATTGCACAATCCATCAGAATGCGAAGCCCTTACATCACTAATCATCGTTCTTGTTGATTAAAACAGAAAAACAAAGTTGAAAGAAATGACGAGCAAAAACAATCGCAAAGATCGCAGCATTAAAAGCTAGATGATAAGATACTGATGAACAAGTTACTGGAAAAGGCCAAGATTAGATTGCAATAACTACAAAATACAGCTAAAACTAAGACATTAAGTAATATCATATTAGAATTAAGAATGGGATATACTAAAAGTAGTAAAAAAATCAAAAAAATAAGCATAAACAAAAACAATTATCAAAAACTTACTTGAAATACAATCAATTGCATGAGTATCACGGTGAAATAGAAACATGATTAGGTCTACGCATCGGCTGCCGCTGCAAGCTGTTTTAGTACATAACAGCAGAAAATAGGCTGTGCAATTTCCCTTGGTGACATTCGAATGTATACAATTCCGTTTCGAGAGTAAACCGAGTCCAGCTGTTTTTGTTTGCCATACGTTGCGCCACACGGTAGATAACATAATTTTTTTGGTCAGACTTTCGTGGATATAGAGCCGTTTAGTTGAATCAAATTCGAGGTCGGAGAGAGACAGAGCCTTACCCAACCAATAGTTTGACTTTTAACCCAACCGCTCTCAGTACATTGACCTTGTCCCGGGCAGAGTCATTGCCGTCTTTATGTTCCAGGCCGTGACACAAAACGATTTTGCTACTTGCAAAAGTATTAGAGTGGTACGATTTCGCACTTCTCTTAGCATTTGTTCTTATGGAAAAATGCATTACTTTCAACTTCAACCTTCTGCACAATGTAAATAAGCCTCCGTACTAAAAGTTTTATTCAGGAATTATGTTATTTAATTCCTTGTGTATTTACCAGCATAAAAATCTAAGTACTATCTTTAAGAAAATTGTTTATATTTTATTACTCAAACATAACACTACACATAAAAATGAGAAAATGCGTTGAATTCTGTTGCCATCATACCAGCTTTCATTTTTCTGTGTGTTTTCTCACAGAGAAATGAAAGCTCACTTCAAAGTGGGAGCAAATAGTTCTTAAATTAGATCTCCTTTTGTTTGAAACTGATTTTCTTTTGAAAATGTATAAAGACCTAAAGTATAAATTATACTACCATAAAGGCAACAAATTCGCCTATAAAATAGGCTAATATTTGAAATACTTTTGAATTATAATTTAAAAGTTGTGAAGAGTTAAACACAGAAAACCGTTGCCGTCCGTTCGATTCACAGCGCAGTGTGCAAGCGCAGCTTGTGAAAACATGAGGCGAATGTGTAGTGTACCTCTGCCGATTCATTGGTCAAAAACTACTTTGAGTCATGTTTGAAATGAAAAAACTGAATTATATGATATGGAAAGAGGGAAATATTTTTAAATTGATAGAAGCATTACGAGATAATATAAAAAAATGGTTAACATTGTCTTTTTGTCTTTATTATACTAGAGAACTTACTGTGTGTTAAACATTGCAAGACTTATTTTTCTTCATATAACTCAATAGGCAAGCACAAAGCTCTGATTGCTTTCTAATGTGATTTGTGGTATGAAGGCAATAGAATTCAACGCATTTTCTCATTTTTATGTGTAGTATTATGTTTGAGTAATAAAATATAAACAATTTCCTTAAAGAAAGTACTTAGATTTTTATGCTGGTACATGCACATGGAATTAAATAACATAATTCCTGAATAAAACTTTTAGTACGGAGGCTTATCTACATTGTGCAGAAGGTTGAAGTTGAAAGTAATGCATTTTTCCATAAGAACAAATGCTAAGAGAAGTACGAAATCGTACCACTCTAATACATTCAAATAATTCGATGTCACAGCCTGGAGAACATAAAGAAGGCAATGGCAGAGTTCATTTTAATAATAATAGAGCTATCCGAGCTGCAATTATTTTCGCGCGAAAAATCTCCTTAAGGCTGAGTGGCAGAAAATAAAGCTCTCGATTCCGAGTTTCCATTTAACTATGTAGTAGTAGCGTGAGCTTTCGTACAAAGCTTTCGATTTAGTGCCACACGCAGAAGCAGTACTCTCAGCATATATGTAAGTATCTTGACGTAGCAGCAGTACATAATCAATGCTGTATTGACATGGGAAACATTTTGTCTTCCTTATTATCTCTAGCAAACATGTCTGCCATATTCAAACTGAAACGTATTGTTTTGTTGTTGTTCGAAATTTAATTGAACTGTTTTTGTAATTTTATTATTGCTTTGCATACAGCCTTTGGGATCTTTATAAAACATCCCTTGCCTTCTATGTATGAAATGTACATATATGTACAATGGTTCAAACAAGTTGGATTAAATTGGAGGCATCGGAGGCATTGGAGTTCATAAATGGGCCGAATCGGGCAACTCCTCCGTAAGCACATAATTAATTCAAAATGATACACATACATATTTCCATATAGAATGTACCAAATTGATAACTTTAATTATTTGCCGAATACACCTAGAGCGATTATAAAACAAATACCCAATCTCAAACAAATATGCAATAAAAAAGTGAAAAGAGAAAAAAAATTCCAAATAATTTTATATTCGTCTCTTTTTAACTAAACCATAAACGAAAAATTTTAACAAATATTCTCCCTTTTTTCTCATTGCAATCCTAATCCACTCCAACAACAAAGTTACACACAGCTAGCAGTAGACGGGCTGCTCTTGTGCTATGGCGCGCCTCAAATATACATAATGTACATACGTGCAGGATAGATACTCATTTTTAGAGACACATAAGGTAAATTTGTTGTCCTTTTTTTACTGGAGCCTATCGCCATCTCGGAAAGCTTTTGAGAATTAAAATGAATAAAAACCAATTTTATCATTCACTTTTTATCACGATAAAGGTTTACAAAATGATTTTTATAAAATAAACTACTTTCGGGATTAATCCAGTTTTTGGGCCACTGAATAGAATCACCTCAATCTTCATTATCGTGTAGCAACAAATTTTATTCAAGTTACAAGAGGCTCAATCTTAATGTTATGAATGTAATTATAACAAGAAAAATATTAACAAATTTGAAAAAACAGCTCCGCTAGCATTTACAAATATGTTTGGAAAACCTATGTACGAAAACTAATAAAAACTTGTGTATACATGAAAAAGTTGTTCGGGGGGAGAGGAAAATAACACCGTTTTTTGATTACAAAAAAAAACTAAATTTTTATTTCAAAAATCTAAGCCCGGTATCATTTGAACTGAAGAGTTTCTAATATTTTGCCGAAGGTTTCAAATCAATATCATAAAAACTGTGGATAATAAAAAGGGGGAACAAAAAGCTTACAAATTTCTTCAGCCTTAATTGACGGTGCATCAATTTTTAGTGATTTACACAGGGTGTCAAAAGTGTGCAGTAGATTTCCGTTTGGTATACATGATACGCCTTTTTAATGACATCTTGCGAAATAAGTTGATTTTTTAGTTTATCGATGTTGAAACGTTCGCGCAAGGTGTCAACTTTTATTGAAAATCTTTTTTTATTTCATCAAGTTTTTTAGTGAGATTTACTGCAATAGTTTTCATGAGAGTCTCAAGTAATTCCAATGATGGCAGAGAGGAATTTTTTGTTTTGACGCTCACAATGTCTATAGCAGTGGTAGTGTTAGCTGGTGCACTGAGCACGACATTTGTAGCTGGTTTGTTTAGTTTTCCCTTTTGTCGAGTATCACGGCCAGTAGTATTGGTTGCAGTTATGTTTGTAGTTGGTGTTTGGTGTTAGACATGATGAAAAAATAAAATCCCGGTGTATTTTCGATAAAGACGAAAATTAAATATTAATACTTCGATGGCAGAAAACACAAAATAAGGCCAGCCAATAATGTGATTGCATACACTCACGATTAATAAAAGGAAATATCTACTTTCAGAACTTATTAGCGCAGTTTATGTATAAGCGAAAAAACAAAATTAACTTGCGAGTGAATCAACCGTTAACCGTCCATTAGAATGCACGAACGAGGGACGAAAGTGCAAATTTGTTGGATACAGTGATTAATTGATTATATGCTGATTTGCTAATAAATAATTAACTCTCATAAAATTTCCTTAACTATACAATAATAAAATCGCCAAAATATTCTCTCTTTCTAAAAAAACTGAAAGGAAAGTGTAGCTTTTATAAAAAAATTAGACACTAATTATTATGATACCCTTATGAGGGTACTGCATAAAAATTAAAATATTTTTCTTATGAAATGTACTTAACTCTTACGAAAGGAGCTAACGTACAATTCCCATAATTGCGCCATTTAAATCTGACAACGCACTCATAAAGCACTCGTAGTACTCTATAAGGATAAAGTAATAAAGGTAGTTATCAATACTCAACTCAAGTGCGTACCTACATAATATCCTCTTGCTCATCCAAAGAGATGAAAAGCTCAAAGGATGAATGCTAAACTCTTATTGACGAGGAGAATCGACGAAGCGATGCTCGTATGACTTGTGAAGACGGTCGCAACGAACTGCATCTTTGTATGTACGATTCTTCTGGACACCAGATAAAGGAGTTAAAGCCAGAGAAGTATCAGATCTGGGTCTTTCACGTCTTTACAAGAATTCTCCAGATTTTATCTGAACTCTTATTTTAGTCGAGTTGGTCCAGAATCGGTCGGATTATCAGAAGTCTCCACCTTCTTCGCCATTTCAAACTGTCTACCAGTCTAAATGGTGCTGCCACACGACTCGTAGGCACTGAAACTGGGGAGACTAGTGTCATCCGAAGTGGTCCACTGGCAGTATAAAACCTTATCGAGTGATTCTTCGGCAACTCCCCGAAAACGTTCGATGGATGCGAGCAAGCATATGCTTGGAAGCGCTCTCTTGGATGCACCTCAACCATTCCTCCAGCTAGTATATCTATGGAGAATAGCTTCTTACAGTAGATGACGTCGAATATTGCATTAAGGTATGCGTTCTGAGGACATTCCCTGATGTGACATCTCCCGTTTAAAATGCCATAATGCCTCGACCTGGATCTATGCCGAGACTACAATAACACAAAACATCTCTTAAGTCTGACTGCTTAGAGGAGATTCTCCGGCCTCATCCCCATATTTGATAACAATAGGCCGAGACTTACCCGCATCTAATGCGGAGTGCTGCCTGCCTGCAATTTCAATCATTGAAGCTCTTTTTGTTTGAAAATGCCGTTTACATAGGCATACGAGATCCTTCAAATCAAACTAATACTGGGTATCATGGTGCTGCTGCTGGTCTCAAAGCTGGTCCTGCTGGTGCTGTTATTTGGAAGGATTTGGCATCGCTACAGAAAGTGGCCTCATGTTAACACCGCTAGGATTTGGTGCTGAAGCCGAAGTCGTTTTTGCAACTTCGAATAAGTTCGGACGTTGTCGTGGCGCTGGGCTTATCTGCGTCAAAGTGCTGTAGCTACTAGTACTACTTCTATTGTCGCGGTCATGTTTTAAGTAGATGCTCCAAGAAAGTTGTCTGTTGTCTATCGGCCTCTTAAATAACATAAACTACTTTTTGGAGAGAAAAAATCTGTTTTAGGCACCATTATTCACTTATTTCGCTTTTAAGATATTTGTGGGAATTCTTCCTAAATTTAGCGGGGCTCAATTTGAAATGTCGGATCACAGTAATAATAATAGTAAAATTTTTGGCGAAAGATCTGTCGACTCCAACACCAGCATTAAAGCAGATGACATATGGCACTTCACGTTCGTCGGCAATTTGGATGCAGATATTTTTACCGAAGTTCGAGATATTCTCAGCCCTTGTCGTTAATAAGTATTCAATATCAGAAGGATGATGATCAGCGTAATCAGGCTAGTTAAAAGAAGATTCATATAGCGTCATATATGAGGACTTGCAGGATGAAGCATAACTTGTGATAATGTTTCAAATACTCTCTGGATATAACAATCGCAGCACTATCACATCATTCTCCACATCTCTTAGGGTACTAATATAACTGCAGTACTTCACCAGCTGCACAAAAATTGCAGCTCATCATAACGTTGACAATGAGTTATCACGACAGATTAGCTCCAGTTAACTTAGGTCTAAAAATCGGCAATCTATCGACCCTGATAATATAATCGGAAGCTTGGAAGTTTGGCATTAGAAAAATTTATGTTGAGGACCCCAACGGCGTGTAGCTATTCCGCAAAAAAAGTAAGTTCCCGTTCTCTCATAATGAATGAGTAAACAAAAGATTATTCATCTACACTGCAACTGAGGTCTTAGCAGCTCCTTTTCCTTATAGACCGAGACAGACTCAGACAATATGGAGCAGAAGTCCTTTAGGCATCAAACGGAGATACAAACAAAGAGACAGTGACTTATTCATTCATCATGTTTAGGCTTGTTGGTCCACCATACCTGCTTAGTAAATATAAAAAATAATAAGCTGATTTACAACACAACAGCATTGCAATCAATTGTTTCAGCTACATCCATCATCAACAGGAAATTGAAATGTATGGAGAATTCGAGGAAATACCAAAACTGAGCTCAGTTGCATGAGTTAAACGCAAAGTGACTCACCACATACAAACAAAGGGACCTCCGCTGCCTCCAAATATAGAAAATTTTCACCGGAAGAGAAGAGTTGCAGTTTATGCTTGATCAAGGCACTTGTCGAGCATCAAAATGTAGTTAGTCCAGTCCTCTCCTACAGGAGACTAAACGCAGTTATGATTCTTGGTCTGATATCATTTTTGTTCTGAAATGCAACACAAAAGACTCAATTGGTTTTTCCAAGACGCTATACTAAAGGTTTTGATTTTTACTTCCTGATTACTGGATGAATCAGCAGAGCTCTGTGGCACAATGGATCACTGCTACAAAGCACCAAGGGCTTCTACGATCTTATGAATATTTTGAATTGTACACTGATCACAAGCAACTAATGCTAATTGCCTTCCGACAGAAGCCGGAGAGGTCATCCTTATGACATCTTAGGTATCTGAGCTAGATATTATAGGCAATTCATGACCAATGTCTTAAACATCGTTGGTAGCAGCAAATGTTGTGTAAGCACTCTATCTAGAGTGTTCTTCATCATCTTGATAATCAATCACCCACTATGAATCGGCCAGAAAAAAAAAGCAATAATGAAATTCAATACATGCACCTAATGCACCTTATAACTTTCTCTTTCCAACTCTAACCAGAAACAACCTTTCCATATGCAAAGTTTTTCCATTCATCTCAGCATCATTACGATAGATAACATGTAAATAGTTACATGACTTTTCACAACCCAGTTTAAAATGAACAACTAGGATGACGACTAAACTATGTATTTAGCTATCTTCGTTTTAGTTATAAAAAAGATGCCCAAAACTGGTCACATCAGGTTAAGAAAGTAAAGAATAATAGCATAAGGAGACCTGAACTTCAGTATGTTCAACTGAGTAGTTACGCTGTGTATGTTCTGGACCGCTTTTTCCATACAAAAAGTGTCCGGTTAATAACAACTTTTTTGAGAGTTCTGGATCACCAAGGTTTCTTGGTGTGTTGGGTCGGTGGGGGGGGGGGGGGGGGGCTGAGGTCGCTTTTGTACTGAAAATTTGACATAATATAGAAGTTTTCTTTTAGGAGGATACTGAAGCCAACAACAACAACCAATGTTGGTAGGTATGTTGACTTGGATATGTCCGTCTTCAGGCCGATAATCAAATTCGCATAGCTGAATAGTGTAAACAAAATTCGCACAGAGCCGAATAATGTAAACAAAATTCACACTAATTAATATTAGTAATAATTGCTAGGATATTTTTTGTTCATGCCAGTACTAGGGGGTAAAATTTTCATTAGAAATCCTCTATGGTTCGAGATATTAGCGATCTTACCAATCTCAGGTGATATATCTAAAAATAGATCAGGCGAAGCTGATTGAGGATGAATGTAGGCAGATATGTTGACTTTGCCTAATTTTGCTCTTCAGGTGTAATGCTTATAATTTGGTTCCTTGCATATATATATATTAGGACAGCCGAGTAATTAAACAAATTCATACAGCCGAATAATGTAATCAAAATCCCAGTCGAATAATGTAAACAAAATTCGCACAGACCCGAGTAAAGCAAATAAATTTATGAAAGATTCCCAATTTATTTAACTGAAAAAACAACAACTGATATTTTGTCTTAGATGAGTACTGGAAGTTATAATTGAAAATTTCTTTTGCTGATAAAAAATCACCAACAACTATAACGTAAGTTATGGTCTGTATGTATCTTTTATAAACAAGAGTGATCATGATATTTGATATTTAAAAATAGATCACGGCTGCTTGGGATGGTAAGAATGGAAATTAAAGCCTTATCAAAAATTTTTCGGTGTAAGGGTGTGCGTGTACTGAAAAGTCTTATCAGAAATCCTCTACGGGCTATGGTTTTCGTGATATTAGCGATCATACCTTTTCAGATGTAATTCATATTACTAATAATTCAAGTCTAGGCTATTTTTGTAAGCATTAAGTTGAGAATAGGTTACATTAAAAGCTTTGATGAGCTAGGATGATGTGGCGACTTAGATGAGTAATGAAAATTGTATAGGTGCAGCCTTGTTAGAAAATTTTTAGTCTTCATGTGTAATGGCGTGACTGGTAATTCTATATCAAACAAACTCGCACAGCCGAGAAAAGTAAACAAGTTGAGCGATTTTTTTGTGTCTATTGGAAAGTCTTCCGCTTAGTAAAAATCTTATCAGCAATGCCGCTTCATATTTATATCCTCTAAGTATGATCATCCGAAATGGTGTTGTATCAGGAAGGAAGAAACAGTTGATATTTCTCCAAATGCAGTAGTGAAGACCATGGTACTATAAGTTAAAAGTTTTGGTGGATCGTATTTAGCATGACATAATTCAAGTACGATATAGAAGCTTTGGTGAAGATCGTGGCGATGGTCGAGAGTGTATAGTGTTATTTTCTGATTTTTAGATCTTACCATGAAAGCATTAGGTTGGCTAGAAGTGGATTAAATTAAAAGTTTTGATAAAAGAAGGTGGTATGATTAATTAATTTATTCTTGGATGAGTAGTGGAGTGCTGTTATATGTTTCGCTCTAACATATTATTTTTTTTTTTAAACATCATCAAGCTTATTAGATAATTTTGGTGACGGTATGCATAGAATTTTATAAATTTTTAGGCAACGTCATTAGCTCATTTTGGCATAAGAAACTGGCCACGGGGTGAGGTACATACATACATCGTGCCGGATCAATAAATTAAATAATTATTATTACTATTTTTTTTTTATGCAAAGTGCGAGATATGTATGTATAGAAATTATGGGGAGTTGCATATATACATACTGCCGTAACAATATATGGATAGAAATTTATATGGGGAGTTGGAAGGAAGATTGGATTGTGGGATGATAAAAATGGTTGGAAGAAACTGGCGACGGCGTGAGATAAATATATACATCGTGCCGGATCACTAAATTAATTCATTAAATATCTGTCGAGATGCTGTGTAAATTATTTTGCACAGGGTGATATGCTCATTTTGATCGAAAATTTTTTCAGCGTCATGAAATTGAATCAAGATTGAAGGATGATTCAAACGTGTTAGGAAGAAACTGTCTACGGGGGAGGTACATATATACATACTGCCATTTCAATAAATAAATAAATAAATTAATTTTTTTTGAAAAAAATTGGAAAAAAATCGTAATAATTAAAAAAAAATCGCAAAAATTGGAAAAATATCGGGAAAAATGGAAAAAATTCGTTAAAATGTTTAAAAATTTAAAAAAACTCGAAAAAATTCGAAAAAAATCACAATAATTGGAAAAACGTACACATTGCAAATAAGTGATAATAATTGGACAAACCTTCATTACATCATTTTGCTTTGCGCTGGGAATGCAAACACGACATGCATTGAAATTGATGCGGAATTTTGATATTGACCAAGCTTGGTATGAAGGATGATGTAGGGGAGGTATATATATGTAGGGGAAGTATTTATATACACTACCACGTATCAATAAATTAATTAATTATTATTATTATTATTTTTGTGTTCTAAAAAGTGGAAAATATCGTAATAATTGAAAAAATTCGGAACAATTAAAATAAAAAAATTCGGAACAATTGGCAAAAATTGAAAAAAAATCGCAGTAATTGAAACAAACATTCGGAACAATTGGAAAAAAATCAGAAAAATCGGAAAAATATTCGGGAAATTTCGAAAAAGTTTGGAAAAATTGGAAAAAATGATAATAATTGAAAAAAAATCGGAACAATTGGAAAACAACTTCGGAACAATTGGAAAAATATTCGGAAAAATTGGAAAATTATTCGGAAAAAAATTCGGAACAATCTTGCTCACTCACATTTCATGCAATGACTCTCCGTCTCTCTCAAACTAGAGTCTTAAAGTTACGGTCTTACGGCAAGCTTTGGGTATAATAGAATCATTTTTAGTAGGTAAAAAGAAATTTTTCGAAACTGGGTTTCTTGAAGAAAAAATTTTTCTTTCCATAATCTAAGAAATAATGTAGCAAGTGTTATACCATTTTTGAATTCTTATTGAATGCGTCAACTTTTAAAGCTACTTGCCAAACTGGCGTAGTACAATTTTTTTTCATTACAGTCAGTTAAATTTGGGTGAAATATTAATTTTCTATTCTTGGTTCGGCAAAATGTGACATTTTCTTTCAAGCTGGAGCAGTTGGCTTAGAATTTAAAGCAACAGGTTATATAGGTACTATTCGGGATTACATAAGAAAAATAAAATTGAAAAAAAGTAAAGATTTGTAGCAACAGGAGCTAAAAAACCATCCAGGGATATACATTTTCTCGAAAACAAAAGAAATGTCTATAATTTGAAAAACCCATGCCTTATATATTTTTTTATATTTTTCTGGTAACTATTATGATTTGGTCTATCACCCGATTGCGGCTTGACGTCGACTTACGGGACACCCTGTATAAAGTCAATCTTTGGGATTTTTCAATAAGTATCAATATAGAACATTTTAGAAAGTGGACTCCCAACGCACACATATAGATTTCTATGTCATGGCTTGGGAAGTATTCTCGGCGGTTATGGTATGAGGGAGTGAATCGATGTATGTTGTACAATGGATTGGGGGTATATTTGTTTATTTTATTGGAGGAAAATATTCTCACGGCTTCATGATCCAAGGCTTAAATATAACTGAAATTCATAAAAAATGTTTAATTGATGACAATAAAATTAAGCTGCCGTAATATTGGGATGGATTTAAGGGTTTAATAAAAGAAGGTGGTTGTATGATATGTTGATTTGAGGAATATCTTAGATGAGTAGTGTTAGTTGTATGGGGGTGTAGTAAAAGCCTTATCAACAATTTTTTTTATGATCAGGTGTAATGGCATGGTCAATGTTGCCACTCGAAATCTTTCTAGAGTAGCTTTTATCGTAACCCGAAAGTGGTATGCGTACCTTATAGAAAATGTAAAATCTTACCAATTTAAAGCTTTGCAGGAAGATATTGCTATGATATTAACATAGTATGATATGTGGACTTAGGTGAGTAGTGGAAGTCATATGGGTGAAGTAAAAACCTAATTTTTGGTGATCTGGTATAATGGAAAGACCCGTATTGCCATACGAAATCTTTCTAGAGTAACTTTCTAGCAAAGTCATCCTTTTCTGGTTAGGCGATGAGAGCTCGACAGCAAAAATCCCATGTTATTTCTTATGGAAGTCCAAATTTACTTTTGCAATTACCTCGCTCTAAGACATCATCATCATCTGTCTCTCTCTAATACATATGATTAAGGTGGACTTGGTCATATACTTGCCTGCTTGGAGCTTGGTATTATCAGTTGTTTGGTTTATATTCTCTGGCTGTCATAGGTTATCATGAATTGAGCTGGGTTGGGTGAATACATATTTAAAAATAGATCACGTGAAACTGAGGCGATATTGGAGTATTTTCTTATTAGATTGAGAGTGAGTTAAACTTAAAGCTTTGATGAAAGAATGCGATATCCTAGATGGCAACAAAATGAATTTATAAGAATTTCGTAACAGTATGTTCTATACAAAATCTAATAAGCAGAAGAAAATTGTATAAGAATCTGGTAAGAGTATCCTCCATACAAAATCTAACAGGCACAAGAAATTTTATAAGAATATGGGTGTCTACATTGAACCACAGGAGACTTGATTTTTCACAGGTTTCCCTGGTAATCACTCTTTTCAAAGTTTTGAATGGGATGCTCAAATAAATGATAGTACTGCAGAGTTATCCATTTCAAAACCTTTTTCACCTAGCTCATCATCTGCTGAATTACTCTAGATATCAATAAGTCCAGGAACTTAGAATAGGGTGACCTTATGCTGTATGGATATTTCTTATAGGGTATAGCTTTACTCAAAACGAAGCCGGAGACCATTTTCTGAAATCAGTTCTAGGTGAAAACATATCCTATAATGTTTACAAATACATAGTACAGGTAAAACAAAATTTTATAAGAATTTGGTAACAGTATGTTCTATCCAAAATCTAATAAGCAGGGAAAATTTTTATAAGAAATTGGTATGTTCTATACAAAATCTAAGTTGCAAAAAGGGATTTGCATGAGGATTTGGTTAGTGGTTAGTGTCTTCTTGAATGTTACACTGTTAAGATGAATATTGAGGAGTTTATAAGAGAATATAATAACATTTTTTTCAATGAGCATGAGAAATAAATTCAAGAATGCTATAACTTTTAAAAATTATATAAAAATATTGAGTAAGTCGATTCAAAATGTTATGAGCACAATGTAAGCTGCGCTTGGGCAAGAGATGATTCAAGGGATGAATCAGTATGAGTATATGGCTGAAAATATTGATAAATTTGATACAAGTGATTACCTAGAGATAATCAATTCAATTTACCGTTCATGTATAAAACATTTCCTGCTCTAATGAAGGATCAGTTGAATGGGAAAACCATGACCGAATTTGCAGGCTTGCCCGCGAAAATGTACAGTCTTTGAAATGTGTGGCCATTATTTAGGAGGCTGGAAGACCCCTGCCCCCACCCTACCTCAACACCCCACTCTAATATAAGGCCTTGTGTAATCCGAACAAGATACAAAATAAAATGTGGCATTGTAGGCCTAGTGAAAAAGTAACTGATAATCTTGATGAATGATGGTCAAAATTAAGAACCACTTAGGAACTTTCAAAATTAACCAACAATAATTAATAGAGTAAGCTAATTACATAATAAACCACTTAAGCACAGACATACAGATGCACTAAATGCAGATAAAGAACAGCCTAACTAAAAATTGACCGCAATTATAATCAGCAGCCAACTATTCCGGAATTCCGAAAGAAAACTGTTCAGTTTTATTTTCTGTCAAAAAATTAGGTTTATCTGCGCTCATTATAATATTTGTAATGGCCCAGGCGCGCGGCTAGGTAATCTAATCAGTATCACTCATTTGTAGCTTGCACCGATACCGTTCCTAATATCGGCTACCAATTCCAATATGTCGTCTTGCTATTATTCCTCTGTTCTATTGATTGAAACGTTGCAACAAAAAATTCTCTTACAGAAAATTGTATGCAAAGGCGGTATATGTTAGTTCTTGTTTTACCATAGATTTCTAGACCATTGGTAAGTATTGTGTATGTATAAACTCCAGTATTGCTTTTGTGGTAACAGTGTGTATACAAAACAAACGCGTGCTTTTTATATAAGTTATGAAAGTCTGTTTTGAGAACTGTGCTACAAAAAGCAAAATATAGTTCTGTACTACAAAGCTTTAGGTACTTGGCTATTGCCAAAGGCTTTAGATAGCTACAAGTAGTTGGCTGTTGATTACAGTCGGGGTCAATTTTTAGTTACGCCATTCTTTATCTGTATTTAGTTATCTGTGATTTAAAGTTATTCTTTTTTGGCTGGATGAAATTAAACTTGAAGCTGAAAAAGGAAATAATCTTGCCTTAAAGGTTAAATAAATGCAAGGTTAATTTTACAAGATCAGTAACAAGTGTCTACTAACGTTACTCTATCCATCTAATCCTCATTAGGATGAAATCATTAGTATTTAAAACTCAAGAATACATTGAAACTATAACAAGAGACCACCTTAGCATATGCATTTTGAGGACTTCATCATGAGCCATCTGATGAAGCTAATGATGAATTTTGTGCTGGACCTGGGACGACACTCATAATATGCTTTTTTTGTAATATTGTGAGCTTTTACAGATTACATTATTTTCTTGTTGAGATAATATAAACACTAATTGATCCGTTCGTCAGTCAAATCATGATGACATATTGGAATTGCTCACTGCTATTATCATCAATAAATTCCTAATGATGACATTGAAATATGAATTAGTTATTTTATTA
Source organism: Dioctria linearis (assembly GCA_963930735.1). Taxonomy (NCBI): domain Eukaryota; kingdom Metazoa; phylum Arthropoda; class Insecta; order Diptera; family Asilidae; genus Dioctria; species Dioctria linearis. The sequence goes on along the minus strand of OZ005741.1, from coordinate 179,842,933 downwards.
TATTATTGCTCGATTTTGAGTACCACGCATTCAAAGTAGGCATATACATATGTATATGCGCATTTTCCAGTTGCAACAGTACTAGTTTAAATACATTTTCCCCCAGCGAGAGGAGAGGGAGTTTGCAAAACCTATAAGCATTTTCTACTAGGACAGTAAGCAAACTCACACAATATCTTAATGCCAGATGTTTGGGCTTGGGCAATGCGCTACGTGCTCATGGAGGCATAAAACCAGCAAAGGTAACCCCAAATCTGTTACAAATTCCGCTAATTGCAGTGAGGTTCATAAAGACAAAGATCCAGCAACAATACACTGCGATTCATAAGAAGTTGATCGTAAAATACGCCAAGAGATTTCTTTCTATCAACCAGCAAAAACAAATAGGTAACAATTCAAAATCTTTTCTTATACCAAGCTTAACAAAAAACTCCTAAAAACATCAGCTCCTCAATCTCTATGGATTAACAGTGATTTGAATAACCTATGTTACAACACTAACAACAATTTCTTTATGATTGAAAAAATTAATATATTTTCAATAATAAATTTAATGCAGTAACTTTGAATGGTAATAGGTGAATTCAAAATGAAAAAATTAAATTTTTTGAAATTCTGGCAGAAAACTAAGATACTGTTGCATTACTAAATGAAATTTGGATAAAACATAATGACCCTTTTAGTCATCATTCTTATATTTGGTACCATTCAGCCAGACTCACAAATCGAGGTGACGGAGTCTCGATTTTAATCAACAATTAATTTGTATTTCTCAAATTTTCCTGGGAAAAGCTCCAATAAAATTAAAAAAGCAGAACTTTGGTCTCATTTTAACCGACTCCTAAATCAGTCACAAATTAGTAACAATCGTTTTGTTTTTGGAGATCTCACTTCTCGGAATTAAGACTTGAAGTTTAACTCGTGTAAACTACTGGGAAAATATTTTAATTATTCATTGCACTTTTAGAATTTCCGATATCCTATCACCTGATCAACCGAAATTTTTCCCAACTAACCAAAATGTGAAAACCTCTACACTATACTTCTTTATCAGTAACAAGCCATTTCTTTTCTCCAAATTGTTCACGGCAATCCAAGTTGCACACCGGCACCACATGGCCGTACTAAAAACAATGTTAGCTCTTGTCTCAATTACTGATTTGCCGGTTAAGTACAACTACAAAAGTGGAAATTAGGGACGCTTTAAAATCATTTGGTCCACAAAGATAATTCTCAAAAATCATTTGCTCTAATAAATGTTAACTCCTGAAACGGTGAATAATCTAATCGATGAATTAATAAATATAATTTACTTCGAAAATCGTTGAGCGTTTCCCCCTAAATCTAACATATGATTTCAAACTTCTTATCAATATGGGAAAATATTGGAGTCCAATCTTTTTGGAATCTTGTTAAAATTATTAAAAACCCAAAATATTATCTCTCTAAAATTTCAAAATAAAATACAGTCTTCCAAGAAAGAAAAGCGAAACTTTCTAGTATCAGAAATGATAACTGATATTACGCAAACCATGCCCGCTTTCCCATAAGCTTTTCTAATAACCATTGTTCCAAAAATAAAAGCTTTCAAAAACAATAAAGCTGATGATTAATGATTTCCCCCATCTCCCAAATTGTCTTGTTCTCTGTATGCAATGGACTCTGATACATCGAAAATTGTCAGCTGTTTAAAATTTGGAATGAACATATCCCTCAATTACTTACTTTGTTAAGTGGAAAACAAAATAAATTTTAATAAGGCCCAAGCAATTTACTTCACCCGCAGAAGGATATAGATTTATCTGCATCAACAAGATCTATATAAGAATTTTACTCGCATCAAATAATGAAATGAAATGAAATGAAATACTTAGATGCTACTCTCGATAAAAAAATTATTTTTCGACACACGTATCAAAGGACAGTTCAATAACTTGACCAAATGTGGTTTTCTTTTTGTAATCAAAACTCTGATCTATACTTCGAAAACAAATTAATTACATATAAAGTTATTCTTAGAGCTGTGCTATTATACATGGTGTTTCCAACTAGGAGGTGATAGTATATAAAAACATAAAATTGTATGGCAGCGGACCATATCAATCATTTCGGAATTACAGGGTGATATAGAAACTATGTGCGCATGGCTAAACTGATTCTGCGAATACTCATACAGAAATGCTGGGAATAATTAAAAAAATAAATATTAAAAATATTTTTCAAATTACCATGGCTGTGCGGAGAAAACACGTCCCCTACATTAAGAAGCTTCGATCGGTTTCAGTTGCAGTTGGCAAATTACATGACAATTTCCTGCGAAGTACCTTAATTCCGAAAAATTCTGTAACTTCAAATTTATTCAAATAATATTTAAATAATAAGAATCTTGTAACTCTGTGCGATATAGACACCATAATTAGAGTTTAAAAACTTTGTAACGGGCCTTTGATCATCTAATTTTCGCTTCACATTATACTTAATCAGCTAAATTCTCCTCCATTGAACTTCAGAGAGTAAAGAACATTTTGTCTAACACTGTAGTTATTTTACGACTTTCATAGTAAAGTTAAACATTGAAAATTGATTTACTAAATCTTCGAAACTTCTAACACAAAGTCATAATACAAAGTCCAAAGATTAAGCCGGAAACTTTGAAAGGGACATTACTCATCCACTTGATAGACTGCATCATTAGGAAAAATAACAAAATATATAACAGTTAACCAACCATATATTAGAACTTCATAGGAATCGTTTCAACACCACACACCAACATCATCAGCGGCCAGAAAGCAAGACGCTTTAGCTTCCATCAATTGAAAAACTGAACGATTTCAACTGCAATGCTAACAACCTATTAAAGGTAAACACTAAAAATTTAAAAAAAAATTATATATTCTCATTTCAGTATACTTCATAACCGTTGCGACGTCTGGATTGCAGAAAATAAGAAGTCACTTGGCGTCACAGCATTTGGATCAAGATCAACATCAACCCCAATTCCGCTTATCTGCGCCACACTTCACGTTTAGGAGAGGAAAATTTATATTGCGATGGCTTACTTCAGTCAGTAAGAGTTACATAACATAATTAATTTTTTATATATCAAAATACGACTTTAATTCTTATTTTGGCGACATAATATAAATTCAGCGCTTTCACTGAGAAAAATATGTCCACTTAAAAGGTAAATGATATCATATTACTTTTAAGTAACTGCAAAATTTTCAAAAATGCTCAAGAGGATGCTTGAAACAAGTAAATTTCCCTTTGAAAAAAATAAAATCTATTTGAAATAAATGGAATGCGATATAAATTCATTAAACGGGCGAAATTAGAAAGCACATCTCTCAAGACACAAACGATTATCTTAAAACAAAGTGATATTTCAATACTCCTGACATAATAGGAAAATCTATTTGATTTAAAATTATGTCGAATTTATTACGGACCTGGTTTTATGTATAATAAAAGGATTATCATTTTATTTTAAACTGGATATATTCACTTTCTATTCTAAAAATATATAATACCGAGTAACTTAGCTCATTTTTAACAATATATTTGTTTTATTGCGAATAATCAAATATCGACGTGTTTGGGAAAAAGTGCGCAACGTGGCAAGACTGCCCATATCTAAGTACCTAAGAAGAAAAAAATCATATTTCACCATTCAGAGAAGTGCAGCGATGTTGTTTTTTTTTTACGGCATTTTGGGCCAATTCTTGGAACTGTTATTGTAATATTGTTTTTGTTTCCATAAAGAATTCGGCGTAAAATAAGTCACGGCCATTTACAGTATATCTTCTTTTCTATATACCGTGTAATCTTTATACAGTACATGCGAATAAACTAAGTGATATCACTTTAAATCAAATTGAATTTCGGTATTTTAAAGCTATATCACTTTAAATCAAATTGCACTTGCAAGTTTTTGCATTGTTATCTTTAAATCGAACAGCGGGTTATTTTAACTGCAATTGTGTTGAAAAGTAGTTGAGTTAAATATCGGTAGTTAAACATCGTAAGTTTAACTTATGTTTTAAATTATTACTATGGCTGAAATAAGCTTAAATGTTGAAGAAAAAAATAACCAAGAAAGTGATAATTTGCGAAATAATGTAGTGAACATAAGTGAATTAACTTTGCCGAATTTGTCATTTACAATCGATGATAATGGTGTTCTTATATTAAGTGGACCGGCACCGAAACATGCCTCTGACTTAAACAACACGGGTGAAATTTGTGAACCAGAACATGATTATGACAAGAAATTGGAAGCTCTGTTGGAAGAATTCGGTCTAATTTGCTTACTACCTCAGTTAAAAGGTAATAACATTTATGAAATATATTCTGTTAAAATTTGAATAAATTTCAGATTGTAGTATAACTTATCCCAGTTTAAAGTACCTGTCAAAGGAGTATATTGCTGTGGTGATTACCAATGTGGCATTAAGAGCAGAATTTCGGGAAAAACTCTTTTTGTGGAAAAAACAAACAGTGCGTTTCAATTGTACTCATTTTGTAAATGCATAATAACCCCTATATTTTTTTTCAGTTTAATATCGACGCAGAAACGCTGATTCCGAAATATCAAATTGGTTAAAGGAGCATTATACAAATACTTGTTCGTCTTCTTCAAAATCAATTCCAGTTACAAGGCGGTCGGATTTATTTATAGGTTCATTGTGAAGTATAGCTTTTTAAATACCTAATGTACAATACGGTAAAATGAAAATCAATATTCATTTAGCTTGAAATATTAAGTCATTTTATTTTATTTCAAAACTGTACCCTATCATTCAACAAAGATCTCATTTAATTCCACTTTAAATTAAAAGTTTAAGTCATTTTGATTTAAAACGACCAATAAATATGTAAAATTATATTCACTTTGAACTAAACAGGACCACTTTATTTTATAACAATGGGCACTTTTAAAACAATATGCTTTCATATTAAAACAATGCACCAAATTTTAATATTTTGATAATGGAGCATATTGAATTAAAGGGCATCCTATTTATTTAGGTTTAAAACTTGTCACTGTTATTATAACTAGATTCCCTATAAAGTAAAATGATCTCATAATAAAGAAATTTCATATTTGAAAACGTTTGAAATAATCTGAATATTTTCAATTTTACAATGATTTTTTTCTCAGTGTTGCATCACTGTTAATGAAAAACTCGAAAATAAAAATCATATTTCAATTCTAGACGTGACGAGAATCGTGAATAAAATTCAAGAACAAAATATGTACAACCTTCAGTTCCATCACATGGTTGGGGAAATAAAGTCGTGCTCATTGTCAAGTAATTCTTGAAGTTATAATTAGAAGATGTAAAACTTTTTTTCAAAGTTCCAACCAAGCAAAAAAATTAACTTCTGTGAAGGCCTAATGTGGGCTTTACATAAAAAAAAGGGGGGGGGGGGGTGCCGGGAGGAAAGATAAGACTGAACAAAACTTATGGTGAAATGTCAATACTTTATTAATTCACAAATTATAACCTTATTATTTAACCGCTTATGCTACTCACTTCAAAAAGAATCCAAATTAAAAATAATAAAATCCAAATGAAATTCAAAACAAAATAGAGATGGCGATAGTCAATTAATAAATTTAAGCGAAATAGTAATTTATTATACTATTTCGCTTAAATTTAATGGTCGTAATTCCCATTCAATGATGTGCGCCTTTATCCTGGAAATATAGATATGGAATTACATAGTTTGACTGTACTTAATAAGAGAGAACAAAAATGAGCTTAACTTATCTGCTCTATTGAAATATTGTCAGGAAATATAATTATATACAATTTTAGTAATATTATCTGGGTTAATATCGCCCGCGTTTGGTTAATCAAGACTTAATGAGGCTACAACTCTGCCGATCTCTCTTGGCCACTGCTCAAATTGCTAGTGATTTAATATTTCCATCAGCTCGCCATTTATAGACATTGTGAGCAACTTTTTCTGCCGCTGGGTCCCTTTGTCTGGGTCGGCTATAGCCTTGGTAACTATTAAAGAGAAGAAGAAGATACGCCAGATGTTCACTTGCTGACATGTGGACGGATTCCACCAGCGTAAGGGAGACCGCATACTGCCGAGTCAATTGATTGCCCAGTCAGCGAGTGGTCTGTTGACTTGCCACGGACTTGATTTTTAATCGTTGCTGATTGACTATCGTAGCATGTGCGCATATTGCATCGTCTTCTGCCAGCTTAGTAATCCAGTCGAAGATGATGAGATTTTCGTTAAAATTTCACAGTGTTGTTGAATACTACGGAACTGATTAAAAATTCCAATATGAAACATAAAACCTGTAGTAATTTACTAGTGGTTGAGGAGAAGGAGAAGAAGGATTTCAAGAAAAAGAATGCGGAAAAATCCATCCATCTTTTCGGAGCATAAACATAATTACTTAAATATGAATGTTTTTTTAATATAATAAAATTAACCGAACTTAAAACTTGAAAATTTTATCAAAGCTGTAAGATTCGTAAATTGCTGGCGGCTCGAGGAAATTCACAAATAATACGATTTTTTTCAACTTTCAATTTTCAGGATGTTCTCTTCAGAAAAGCAATTAGATATCACACCGTAAATATTATATGTAAATGTCTTTTTAAAATGTTTATAGAAATATGTACTTTAGTCAGGACAAACTTCATTACGTTTTAACGAAAGAAAAACCTATACTTATGACGGCAGCAATCAACAACAATCAACTGATTGATATTAAGGTTGCTGATGCAGACTGAGTACGAAAGTCGGTTCGATTCAGTCAATGGCCAGTCGTCAACTCCATTCTGATTTTTTAGTTGCTCACTGACGTAAAATAGAGCAGTTTGCGGTACCGAATGCTGTTGCGTGTAACGAAAGTCAACTGACTTTTTAGTCACAGACTACAGTCGGTGATTCTGCAGTGTGCGACCTGCCTAAGTGTTGTTTTATTTAAAAGTCTCAGATTAAAATGATCTGAGACTTTTACCATTTGTTAATTTTTTAGTAATTTTAGTATTTTTTATTACTAATGCTTCGACGTGAAGCAATGGTCTCTTTGAGATAATCTGAGCCTGCAGAGCTCTTGGAGGAATTCACAGAATTCACAGAAAGATACCGGAGCAGGATATTCGAGTGAGTGAGTTTTTATGTATTCTAATAGTAAGTGTGATTCTTGTTCCTGGACGGAACAACTTCATAAAATTAAAATTAAAATATTGGATATTTATTTATTTATTTATTTCATTTCAGTCTACAGAATAATATCCAACAGACTAGTAAGATTGACTTAAAGCTACAGATTGAAATTTATTGAAGTAACAAAAAAGATACTATGAATTTATGACGAGGCAATGAAAAATCTACATATTTGTTAAATATATTAAAAATTCGTACACATTTATTAATGCATTCATTTGAACCATAGTTAGTTCTATGACAGGAAGCATAAAGTAAATCACGTCATCTTAACGACCTGGGCGTAGCATATATATTCAACAGTGAGAGTTGGTTAGGACAATTCTTAGATGAAGAGAGAATATCTTTAATGAACCAAGCACATTGAACGTCACACCTATAGCAAAGTTTAGGCAAACCTAACAATGAACGTCTTGACTCATAACTAGGTAAGTTATTTCCACATATATTAATCCTATAACATACAAAGCGAGTAAATGGTCTTTGGACTGACTCAAGCCTATTAATATGGCTTTGATAATAAGGAGACCAAATTACACATGCATACTCTAAAACAGGCCTAACAAAACTAGTAAATAAGAGTTTAAGTGTGCTTATGTCCCTAAATTCTTTAGAATATCGTTTAATAAAACCCATTAACTTAAGGGCTTTATGGCAAGTATATTCAATATGTCTGATAAATGCTAATTTGATATCAAAAATTACTCCCAAATCAATAATTTCATCAACTTGAACTAAACTGACATTATTAATTGAATAATTGAAGAGAATGGGGTTAGCAGACCTAGAAAAAGTCATAATCTTGCACTTAGGTGAATTTAAATTTATGTTGTTTGTGGAGCACCAAATTATTAGCTAATCAGTATCGTTTTGTAATTGGGAACAACAGCTTCTACCCGAGACTTTGAAGAATAATTTCAAATCATCCGCATATATAAGACAACGAGCAAATGAAAAATTCAAAGTTGCATCGTTCACAAATAGAATAAAGAAAATTTGACCACAGTGAATTCCTTGTGGGAAACCCGAGGATACATTGATCACTCTAGATAAATTGATTTCAATTTTTACTATTTGCTTACGATTCGTCAAGCAAGATACCCATCCACTTTAGAAAATTTGAGTGAAAACCTAATGCAGTTAGTTTTATTAATAAGAAAAGTCTGTGTAGATATAGTCAAACCTGACACTCTTCCTCAATGGAATTAATGCAAAAATTAGATAATAATGACAGATTTGTTATTGTAGATTTTCCTTTTTGAAAACTTTGCTGTTCTGCACAAACCAGATCTATCTTACATAAAAAGGTAATTTTTACAGCTACGAGTATAATGCATAAGAGCTACAGGTCTATAATTTTCAATCTTGTGTTTAGCACCGCTTTTTAAAATGGGCTTAATAATTGACGTTTTCTATGAGTCTGTAAATAAACCAGTATTTAAAGATAAATTGAACAAATAAGTTAGACCAGGCACTAGTGCTTTCATGCATGATTTAATTAAAATGGCTGAAATAAGATCTTGGTCATGGTTATAATCTAACTTCATTTCCAAAATAGCTTTATTCAAGTCATCCTTCTCTAGGCGTATTTAGCCTAGGTTTATTTGGGAATAAGGAAAATCCGGAAGAATAATAATATTACTGATATCTGAATTATTGATATACACAGATTCGAAGTAATCTGCAAACAGTTTAGAGGTACTATGGATATTGTAAGCTTTAATACCATCATATTCCATTACACTACGAAAGGATGATGACTTTTTTGTATCATTAATGTATGACCAAAATGCCCAGTTGTTCTTTTTAATATTAGATTCCATTGACCAAAGATATTGATTGTACGGAAATTTATTTAGAAAAGCAAATTCCTTACTTAATCTTTTGAACTTTTCAAAATTTTCCCGATCACCAGACAACCTATATTGCTTAAATGATTTATTTTTGGCGTTTTTTGAATAATATTTAAAAATTTACTGTATACTTCCTCTACAGAAGAATCAGAAAAGATATCAAGCCAGTTAAAAATATCTAAATATTCATTTATAGCCACGAAATCAGCTTTCTTATTGTTATATTCTACTACAGGATTGTTAGTAATTGTTTTGTCAAAATTATAAATTTTTATATACATAATTATAGCTTTATGCTGGACATCACACTTCACTAATGGAGAACTTGATTCAACTAATATGGCCGAGCAGTTGTCACTTAAAAAAATTAAGTCTGAAAACTTGCCACGAAGATTACATATATCATTAGTTTGAAAAAGGTTCAGGCTACTTAATGTATCAATGTCGGATGTAACATTTGATGAAGTTGACGATTCTTCAGTACCCGTAATTGACCACATGATATCAGACAGTTTAAAATCACCAAAAACGCATAGATTGTCATGAACAGCTAGCATTTCAGATAGAGCAAAATGTTGTCCATATGTGAATTATAAATACTGAGATCACATGCTGGTCGAATGTATCTAGGATAAACGTAAATGAATTATTGGATGAGAAATCGGAAAGGGACACAGCTACTTGCTCAATAATTCCACTATTATTTGGAAGTTTAATTTCCTCACTAAACACTGATGATCGTACAGCTATTAACACACCTCCTCCTCTGCAGTGACCCGATGATAAAGTGCAACGATCTTTTCTGTACGTAATGTACCCTCTAGTAACAAATTCTAGTGTAGAGATTTCACAATATAGCCATGTTTCGGTTAGAATAATAATATCAAAATCATTCTCCGTAATGCCAATTTAATTTCATATTCTTAGTGCATAAGAATCTAACGTTCTGGTAATAAACAGAAAATGGAAAAATATTACTTGCAGCATCACATAGGTCATTTACAGAACTTTTGCGTTGAATATTATTGATGGCATCGTTTATGTTAGTAGTGGTGTTGCAACCATTCGATGAAAGTTTTTTTGGTTCTTGGAAAATTGGCGAATGGTTACTCCGGTAGGCCAAAAAACAGGAAGAAAAATTTCCGACAGAACATTTTCTGGTACTACCAATTTAAAAGTAATAAATCTGAGCTTGGTTTTATCAGCCATAAGCAGTTGTTTACAACACATATCATCCGATGGAATTTTTGCTTTAGATGACACAATAATTGCTTTTCGGGCGTATCCGGATGCAGTCGAGAAGGATGAAACCATTTCAATTTAGGCACAACTGAGAGTTCATTAGTGGGCACCGCATTACCAACAAGAATGACTTTACGCCCTTTTTTGTTTTGCACCGTAATCCAGTCATTTTTTTATCGAGAGAAACTATTAGACTACGAGATTAAATGCAGCGGCATTTCAATCCCTTATCTTATGTTTGATGAGCCAAAGTTTCTGCAGATTTATTGGTTTCAACATTATCAGTTGAAACTGGTAATGATGAACCAGCAGTAATAGGATTCTTTGCTACAACTTTGTTACCCCTTGTCTTTGCTCTGGATGAACGAGCAGATTCAGCAGATTGACAGAAGCGAAGCCAGCGACAATGTTTGATTTCACAATCAACAATATACAAATTATAACTTCGTTTTTTAAGGAATTTAATTCCCTAGATAAATTGGATATTTTTTCCACCATAGCCGAGAGAGGCAATACGTTACACGTTGAACACTTCCAATAGATGTTATTCACTGATTCAATTAACTTCAAAGTTTTCCCGTCCAAACCAGAACACCTTTTGTGATATACATTATTGCAGAATACACAAGAAATATTTTTATCGAAAAGTTGTATACATTACACTTTACGCACAAGTTATGAAGCATTTTATAAAATTAGAATGAACAATTCAATAATTTTCAAATAAAACAAGAGCACGTCCATTCAATGCGACCGTTTTACCCATAGTATTAATAGGACTTATATGTAGATATTTTGGTATATATATTTATCAAAACCACTTCAGGCGACACTATATTTGAACTTTGTGCAGTAGTCCCGTAACATGTAAGCTCTGTTTATTTGCCTGCGATAAGTCCTGATGGGATTAATATAATCAATCGGAAATGTAAGTGGGTTTAAGGAATTGTATTCCCATTATTATAAGATCATACTAATATACTACCAATTATAACATCCATTTAATGCAATTATTTATAGTAGATGATGAGTCCTATAATCTAATACACCGTAAAAAATATCTATTCCGCTAATATAATAGGCAACAAATTGCCAACAATGGTAGCGGAAATTTACACAACTTTATGCAAACTGCATAACCTTATGTAAAGCAATTACGCACTGTATGTAATTTTACATTGTTTATGCATTTTTCAATTTCCGATGTAAAATGCGATATGTAAATTTACATAATCCTGTAGAACTAAGTTACATAAGTTTAAGGTAATTTTACATTATTTATGAATTCTTCAATTCCGTATGTAAAGTACACAATATGCAAATTTACCAATAGTTATGTCATTTATTTCAATTAGCAATATAATGATTCGTACAGAAATTAATAAATAACATACATAAACAAGTCAAAAAGCTAGAATTGGTCTAAGACCAATTCTTATGACCATGGCACTAATCTATAAGTATAAATTAACAATCAACACGTAAAAGAAGTAATACTAGTTTCAATGCTAACAGCTACCTAAGAAATCATAATTTTAAAAATCAATAAATATTTGTAGGTATGGAGTATTTCCAGAATTGAGTTTTTTTTTAGCGAAATTCAATTATAAAAATACTGCGTACCTAAAAATATTTTTTGATTTTTAAAACGGTTTTTAAGGTAACTGTTAGCATCGAAACTAGTAACATTTCTTTACATGTTTTATGATTATTAATCTATCACTAACTCACTCCACAAAATCACACTATACACTGACCGGCGATCGCATTCTGATATAATTTCCCGTATAATGATTCATCGCAACGCATCCTGATAAACGTATGAGCAGAGTACTGAAGGAAAGATTAGAGATAAATGTAAACGTCATTACTTCTGTTTTATTGAATTTTCCTTTTTAAATATGGGGAATTCAAAGCAAATTACAGTACTGTATGGAATTTCACACAAATTTACAGTACGATACATGATTAAATGTAAAATCACAGTACTATATGGAATTTTACGCAAATTTACAGTATGACACAAGGGTTTTGTGTAAAATCACAGTACTGTATGTAATTTTACACAACTTTACAGTACGATACAAAATGTTTATAAATTTAAATATAAAATCACATAAAATATCTAAAAAATTACTTACTTTACTTATTTTTGCAATTAAAAGTAGGAAGTTTGCAGATTACGTAAAAAGTATTTAGTTTCTTAATGATTATGTGTATATACATACATTTTAAGCGGAAGTGACTATTTTAACCATAGTAATTTTCCATAAAGTTAGGTCATGACTTTCTACGGTGTACTATACAGGGTGTTTCCTCCATGGTGGTCTATATAGCGGAAGGTGATAGTGATTACCTAACCAAACAAAAAATTGTTGGACAGGAGGGCAGGGGGCGGTATTTCAACCGTTTCGGAGTTTCAGGGTGATCAAAAAATTATGCTAGCTTTTCTTAAAACACCCTGTATCTTATGTTTTTGCAAAAACATAGACCTTTTTGCAAAGGTCGTAGACATAACTTTTTTTGCAAAAACTGTAAACTGTAGACTCTCTTCTTTATTAGCTCTTAACCTATTCTGAAAGCTATTCTCAAACCTATTTTCAAAGATAATTTGTACCCTTAGTGACAGAAAACACGTCTATTAAAAAAAAACGTCGGTAAGACCTGAATAGGCTATGAGCTAATAACTGTCTATCGGCTACAGTTAACACATAGAATATAATAAGTTTATGACCTTTATGCAAAAATATGGAGCTTAAATGAAAAAAAAAGGTAAAAAAATCCTAAATTTTTAGTTTAGGCCACAATAACTCTTTAGAGAAGAGGAGTATAGGGCCGGATGAGCAGTTGATGGAAATGCCATGAACAACATAATCATCAGTTTTCCATTCGAGAATTATGTTGCTCAGTTTCAGGAGAACAAAAGTCGGGAAGTCTTTTTCATATTAATACACAATTGTTATTCGTATCCATTCCAGAACACAATTTTTTTTTCATAATTAGATACTATAAAATTTGCTCAATGTTACTATTCATTTATACCAATTTTTTGTATAAATTCTAATATGATATCAGCCTCATGATTAATTTGTGACAAACAATTTGTCAGAGCAGCATATTTTGGAGTTACTTAAAATCCCATTCGATCTCGAAAATAATATATTTCCTACAAAAGTATATAAATTGCACAACAAAGCAGGGAGGCGAATGCAAAATCCATATGTATCACTGGCTCACTCGCAACACTCCTGTATATATTATATGTATGTATGCTTGAGTTTACTTATATTCCGACTAAAGCTCTAGGATATTATAGGAGTAGTTGACAAAGTTTCAAGGCATTTGTTTCTGTGGTTAATTAGGGGAAGACGAATGTCTGAACTTTACCCAAAAGCTACTCCTAAGAAATATGCAACTTTGTAAAAGGATAAAGTTTACTGCACTGTAATGGAACAAACACTTTCATGGAGAATGTAGACTGTGGCAGGATTCTTGGAAGCTTCTTTCCTATAGTCGTCCCAAATGCAGTGAAAGGATCCTTCTTAAAGAGCTTCACAAGTAATAAATCTATGCCGGGTCTTTGTTGAATTCGGAGTTTATTAATTTATTACTTCGCAACTAAATATAAACTCCGTAAGAGTGAAAATTTGAACTCTGGGGCAAAAATGTTGGGAATTTCTGGACAAGGGGTAGTATAAAATATCACAAGAGGCCAGGTTAATGATATTTGCCAAAAATGTGAGCCCAAAATGAAACACGGTATATAATTAAATTGGAATTATTGAGAGTATTTGCGAAGACAAAACTTTTCAGGGTTTACTTCTACATAGTATTCAAGTGCTTCTCAAGTCAACGCGTAATTCCCTCATCAACTATCTGAAGAAGCATGAAAGAAGGAAATGTCCCAAAAGATACCTACCATTACAATTTTAATTTAGTATAAGTACTCTAGGTACAGCTGCTGACAGCATGTAGCTGTAGCGGTCGAATTGTGTGTATACGAGCTCCACTTGAAAAGCCAATAACACCTACATAGATGGTACGCAGCGAAGGAGGACTCAAAGATAGTATTCAGAATGCCCGGGCTTCTGAGGACATCGCTGTTATAACCAACACACTCACTTTCCTGGGAAAGGAGCAAACGTCTAGAAAGAAAAAAAAACTTTACGAAAATTTTGCACGAAAAACCATGGCATGGCATGGGGGCAAACGATATAGCATGAGGGATTACATGGTGATTTATATGGGATTGCAAAGAAATATGGCCAGAGTGTGTCGGCAATTTTTATTGGGCATTTTAAAAAGCAAGTAAGACGTTTCTAAGACTTTGGAGAAGAAATATTTATTATTACATTATCTGCTCTTTCTGTTTCCCCTATCAGACTGCGCCTACAGCCGCGGGCATCCAGGCGACATTTTTATTCAATTTTTTTCATCGTTGTGAGAAAAATTCGTCGAAAATTTTTGGGTAAAGCAAGCGTTCACTGCCAATTAAACAAATGTGCACCCGGTTACAAAAAAATATTAATATATAGTTGTGAAAATCCTATTTAAGCTTCTTTTTCCTTATATAAATGTTTAAATGTTAATGAGTCCGGGCACGCCTATCAGTTAAGGAACTGCTTTACCAATTTGCATATTTTAAAATGTCACTTGTCACCTCGTCTGTCAAAATCAAATCACTTTAAACAACAGTCAGACAACGTTTGCAGCATTAATATTTATTTTCATCCATCGCGAGAGTACCTAGATGCATGTAGTTATGCGGCGACTGCCGCTCTGGTAGCTAGATATATTTGTGCAACACCAGGCGCATGCTTTAGAGGCAAAAGGCGCATTTTTAGCAGACCTTACTTACTCATTTGGCCCAATGGCTAAATCAAGCGCTATTAGAATTCTAAGTGCATGCGTATATCAGCGAAACATTGCAATCGCTTTGTATGCAGATCTCGTGGAGACGTGATCAGTAGGACAGCCGCCAATTGCTGTGTATTCCCCGCAACTCCCTTCTCAGTATTTATACAGTTGACTAATCATAGCCAAAAGCTGGGGACTCTGAAGGTAGGCTTTGTATTGGCGGCGAAACATGTGTTCTGATTTAAAATTGCATGATTATCAGTAGATTACGATCGACACCATTTGGACACTGCCTGAAATTTTATACTCAGGTGCATGATGGCCTTATGCAGACTTTCCGGTTTCTCATTGAAATATTCCTTTTCTTAACTAACTTATGATAAATTGTTTACTTTTAGGCCCAATTTTCTCGACCTGGCGCGTAGTCGTTTCGCACTCAGCGCAGTATGTATGTATTTGACGTGGCTCTTTGACTCCTGTAAATGACACATATGAAATCAATAATTTGCTATACCTCGCAACCATAATTTCTGATGACATATTATGATATTATGTATCGTACTAATTCATTTTCTATCAGCATGCATTACGTGCCGTTTACGCAGCGCTGCCACTTCGTCCAACCCCCACTAAGATGAAATGAAATGGTTCACCTTTTTCATAGCGATGGGTAAAGTAAGAACTAATGAAGTTTGAACTGAGACCAATTTTATTGTAAATTAAGGAAAACATAAAAATACATATGTTCGCCTTTTGTGAATACTAAACAAGAAAACGGGAAACGTTTCTGAAAATTAATGTATTACGTTTACGCTTAAAGTGACGTAAAAATATTGAGCTATCTACTTTCCAAATTAATTCCATGAAAGCCAATGTTATATTTTAAAATGTATGTAAAATGTATGTATATATTGTATGTATTCAAGAATCAAAATATTTATTATCAACACCTTTTTAATAATTTAAGCGCGTGGAATGACAAAATGTGTGGAATATGTGAAATGACAAACATTAAGATATATGGTATATTGAAATCACAAAGTAAGCAAAGCAAAAGTTGTACAATGAAACAAAAGAAATCATTTTCTTATTATTAATAAGTCAAATAAACAATTACTTTTAAATCAAATATTGTGTAATAGAATAACAAAAAAAAATTTACCACAGAATGCCAAGAAGTAGCCAGCTTTAAAAAATATATAAGTTTTCCAGGTTGTAAACTACATGCATTTTATGTATATACTAATTTCAACCTTCTAGCTCTCGTCTTTTTTAAGCAGTTTCCAAATATGGCTTCGAAGGAAATACCCATATACGAATTTTACCTTACATTTTTCATAAGATTACGGTGTACAAAATTTCAGCGCTGTAAGTCAATTAAGTCATCGCGCTCTAAGCTTGTATTGGACATACGGGCAGACAGATAGACAAACGGATTTGCATGCAAAACTCAAAATATGGTAGGGTGGGGTAAAAAGTATCACTTCTGACACTTTATGGTATCACGCAACTACAAATAAAAAGGCACAGGTTATTTTTTTTCAAGAAAGTATCATCTTCAGTTTTCTATTCCCCGAAAACATATGCATGCTTATATTTTCTAATAGAATATCATCTGCCTAGTTTTGCAAGTTCACATTTGGAGGGTAAAAAGTTCCAGGGTTTGGGGTAAGAAATACCAGAAAGGAAAAGATATAAAGCACATATTAGAGGTAGAAAATCATTTATATTTCTTATACATGTATGGTAGTAATGCCAAAAGTGTTAATTTTCATTTTTTTTTCAAAATTAAATCATACAAAATTTGTTGTGGTTTTAGAAATGCATTTTTCGTGTGCCAAATGCATCCACTTTTCGTTAGATGCTGTCCGAAAAATGGTCACAATATACTAAACAGAAATATACTTAATCTTTAGAGCTTGGCATTCTAGCGGACGTTTTCCAGCCAGTAATTTCCTCTTCACTGGTTTCTTTTTATTTTAAGTAGGACGTTTTTCCTTGATGATTTGCTTCAACTCAAGTTCATTTTTCTCTGGACTAGCTGCTAATATAGAAACTCGGCGACACTTTCGTTTCCCGGTAGCCATACGTGGGCATGCTTTTGGCAATGGTTTTACTGTCTCGGGAGAAAACTTATGGCTATTCGAAGTTCTCGATGGACTGTAGTATGCTGCATCAGTAGTACGATATGAAGTGCTGGATATAGGCTCGACTCTGTTCTGAGAAGATGGAATCGTGGATTTTGACTTACTGGGACATGCTGCATCAGTATGATATGAAGTGCTGGGTCAGGCTGGATTAGTTGTACATATATACATATCTTCATTTTAAGCAATTACATTTCGTTTGGTTTTTACTTGATATTTTAACACAGGGTGGCAATTATTTTATGGATGAAATTATGGATAGGAAATTGAATTATAAAATCGATTGCAATTATAATTAGAAATAAGAATAAAGAAAAAGAGAAAATTAGGTTCTGATTGTAATTCTAAACAAAGCTTTTACATATATTTGCAGGTGACAGCGCTGACAGGATGATTCCCCATCCGAGCACATTTGACACATGAAAGATATAATTAAGTGGCCCATAAGCTACGATATCAAGAGGTTGCAGTCTGTGTGAGCAGTGAGGAGGGAGTGACCAAACCAACGTCTTCTTATTAAGGTGCGACGAATAATTATTCTACAAAAGGAAAACAGGCTCTTCCTTGGTTCGTTGTATATGTGTTAGAAAATGTTTCATGAAAGAATAAAGCTCTGCATCTCTCATCTAACTAGATCCTTTGCTAATACCAATACAATCCGGTGGTTCGTCCCGTTGCTAAAACTCCCGCTGCAGAGACCACTACAGTTAATGTAACGTTAGCCCTCCTATGCAGAAGTCATAGCACCCGTGGCTCTTTTTACCTTTTCGGATACTATTTTTTCGGGTTGGAAACAATTGACACACCAGTTTCATCAACTATTCCATATTCTGCATGCAGTGAAGTCAGAGTAAGTCAGAACTGAAAGGAGTATGTAAAAAAATTTATCAATGTTATATTTATTATAAAACATTGCTCGACTTTGGCTGGTGGCCTCGGGCTTTCTAATACATAGTCGATTATTTCTCTTTAAAATCGAAGTCCCAAATCTGCCGCAACAGATCGTATAGATTTTTTCTCCGTTAAACCATCTCAGCTCCATGCTTCATCAAATCCAGCGGTGCTTCCGCAAGTTGTGTATTTCGATAATATATACGCATACTAAAATAAGACATTAGTAGTATAAATAAAATGTAAAATTTTCCATTAGACGTGGGGACTAGAATGGTCACTTGGCACATTTTCCCCACCAGTGACCTCGAGATCAAAAGGATTACACAAGAAAAAGCGCAAGGATTCAGAATACTTACGACGATGTATATATATAAACTTACCTTAACCTCACATATATTCGCTACATCAAATCCTTTCGAAATACAAAGATTTACTTTTCTTTCATTAAAACTTTTATAACTCCTCCTGTTCGCAGTGAAAGACATATAGCTACTAAGAACGCATTTGGCAATCGTGCAAGATTCATCAAGCGAATGAGATAATGCAATAGTTCAACGAAAATGTCGTTCTAGGAAAGTGACAAGTGGCACTTTTTAACCCAACCAACTCTATCTCTTTATATTTTGGATATGTACATTGATGCCAAATCTGCCTTATCGCAACATCATTATTTCTATGATTTAACCTATGATTAGGTTTCATATAATTTTAAATATAGGGTGTTCCGTCATACGTCATAGCTTTTGGACATTGGTAAGATATGTTATATGAAACTTAAAATTGTATGCTAGGTGTGACATTTTCTACCTTCCTAAGATCAATAAGGGGTTAAAGTTGCTTCACTTTTGCTTTATGAAACACGTGACTTCAGAAAAAAATTAGATAAATAAAAACTTTTGTCACAAGGTTAATGTAAATGCAAATATAAAACCGTCCATCCATCCTTTCTTGTTTTGAATAATTGTGCTTCACACTCGGTGCCCAAACCGTAACCCTTTTCCAGGTCACTGCTTTTTTCTTTGTTCGTAGTCAGCCGTCTCGAACGTTGAACACTCTCAAAAACATATAAAGACGATATATGTCAAAACAAATTATCAACTGTTTAGAAAGGCATAATATTTTAACCAAAGTGGTTGAAGTGAAATATTGTGCACACTGTGCAATCAAACAAAAAAACTGATTTTCTTTACCACACATCGTAGTATTATTATCATTCTAAAGAAATAAAATACTATTGATCTTTCCGTTACAGTATTACTTCACTAGATTAATTATTTTTAGAAATTAGTAGAGTTCAAATTTAACAATCAATGAAAATATAACTACATATTATAATTCCCTGAATTGCCTCTGGTTATATGTATGTACCACAAAAAATTTGGCGTATCTAGCATTGATATTATAGTCTTTGGGAGGGGGGGGGGGGTATCCTGCAAATTAAATTGAGGAAAAAAACATCCAGTGCCGTAAGTCGCTTAGTTTAGCCAACGCAATACTGTAGTTAGCTACTAGGAAGGTTTCCACATTAAGCGGTGTGGATGATGTGAAATTTTTTTTTTGTATACTTTATACTTTTTTTACAAAAAGTAATTTTTTAATAGAATAGCAGTTTAGGGTGCAAACTGCAGGAGTCATTCAAACCAAACTTTTCTCAGTTTTACAGACAGGCATGTATAATATGAACTCCTCGATATGCTATTTCATGCGGGTACAATTTTTTGTGTCTAAAATAGTTCCTACGTCGGTGCCAACATTGTAAAAGCCATTGAAAGTGAAAGTTGAAAAGTGATTTTAATAAAAGCTTTCTAATTTCTATTGAGTATCTATGAATAAATTGCTTTTGCTAAAACACTTTTTATCACTATTTAACCCAAATAATTAATTTAAAAACATTTATTTCGGCGAACCCACTTATTTATTTGTTGTTTACAGTTTTCTCTCAGTTTGTACTTGGTGCTTAGACTGAAAGAGAACGCTATATAAAAGCGAGCCCATTTTCTGCAGTTTATTTCTGAAATAAATTTTTATTTTTTTAAGTTTTGGAATAAAAATATTTTGTATAATTTTTTGAAGTTGAATTATATAAATAAATAAAAAAAATAAAAATTGTAATTTTTCAAATAACTAAATTAATTAAATATATTTTACTTTTTAGGAGGGGGAGGGGGTGGGCATGACCACAAGACCCTTCTGCCGCCTGGGTCTACGACTGTTTGTACTTCAGAGCTTTATAGATATGAATCAATTACAAACTGCTTATAAATGCAACATAGTGAATTGCGCAAAGTTCTAAAGTTACCGAGCTACGATTTCTTCAACTGCGAAGTTGAAGTGAATTTCTGAGAATTTATGGTGAATGTATTTATATCAGAACCCAGTTTAGTAAATATCGCTTACGATTTTAGATTTTTGTGATGCTCATCTTTTAGCACATGTAGAATGGTTATAGACTGGCTTTCAGTCCATTCATCCAAATGGAAAACATATTATTCGAGATAGAGAATGTGTATCCCCGTTTCAGAGGCTTTTTCGAATTGTTAATTGCAGATATAACCATGGTAATTCATGGTAATTAAAATGTTACAAAGTAGGGAAGGAGTGTAAAATAACAGTATTATCAATCGAAGGATTACCAGAGGCACAACACTGATATACCATATTCAGAAGAACGAATTTGCGCGATACTACAAAAAGCTGGAAGTATCGTTAATGAATTCACCTAAAGAGCACCCGGAAATCACTATTTGTGTTGATATATCGTTATGTGAGATGCATTCGCTTAAAACAAATCATGGATGAAGTTCTTGCACATTGGGCAAGAATAAAAAAGCCCCTTTTTAAGTTCAGTAATGAACTTGCGCGGTCCTCTTTGGGCACTCTGTAAGTTTCCAGAAAGATATCCCAATAATGCCTACCTGGCAGTTTTATTTGCATCTCCACAAAGGGCATCCATCGAGAGGTTGTATTTGATCTAACTGTGTCTGCTTTTATATCTGGGTTGAAAGATTCATTGCTCGTCTAGGAATGGTAAGGAACCTCTACTGCTACAACGCAACGCGTTTCGGTGGAGCAAAAGCAGAGCTTGCAGTCTTACGCAAACGATTTCTATCGGAATTATATCAGAATGACATCATACAGTTGTGTTCAAATTACTTAATCTATCTTCGATTCATTTCACTCCGTACATACTTCGCAGCGTAAAAGGAGCTAGACTTTCTTACAGTATAACTCAATGCCGTTCGAAATAATTTTCCCCTTACTGCATGGCCCAGCAATCCATGCGATTTGGCAGTTCTTAATCCAGTAAAACAACAAAATATGGGGTCAAAGGAGCCTCCGAATTATCTTCTGGTACATTGGCTCTGCATGGAGACAACAATTTATCAACCGGGAAGGAGCTCCTGAGCAGTATCGACAGCACGTACCCAAGAGCAGGCGCGAAGGTCAGAGTGGTTTCAGTCAATACGAAAGGTTGCATAATCAAACTATATATTCATCAACTGTGTTCTATTCCATTTGAAATGAAATCTTGAAACCGGATCTCTCAAGCGCGAGAGAATATTGAAGTCCAATAAGTTTATATTATGTACGAACAATTTGAATGAAATCAAGAAATTTAATTATTCTTATCGTACAAGAAAATATTGTAAATTTGGCTACCTAATCTGAATATTTAATTTTCTAATTTATATTTGAATTCAATAAATTGCGATGGTACTATGACCATAGAATTTATATCCACTTACTTAGATATATGTATGTATATAGCAGCACAGTATTTATCACGGATTATAGCATTAATCATCACAAATAATAGGAATTAGCGATAGGGATAAAAGTTAAACTTGATGCATGTAACCATTCTATAATCTCAAATATAAGCTAATTAACCATGCGAGTCCACTACAGCCGGTCACCAGTTAGCACTCTGTTATGATTATTTGCTGATTACCCACTTTAATACATTTTGACTGGGATTGAAATCGGTTGAGATTTCTTTAACATACAATATAAATAAGTACAGTCCACCAAATAGAACCAGCTCTGATTTGCTTTGAATCTGTCCTCCTGAAGAGAAATTCAAGAAGATAATTTAATTTCTTCTCGATAAATGTTTAAAGGTATGCATGCAGTCGCTTCCAAACTATCTTTGACTTATACCACCAATCACACCTAGACGAGCCAGCCACTGAATTTTTTGCAGGTTATCCGTTGTTATTTTTATACCCTATGCACTAACAAATAATTCCTCAAAGTGAGTGGCAACAATTTGTCCCACAAAAGTTAGGTATTTGTCGATAAGAATAAGGAAAGCTTCAACTTCGTAAACGTAGATTAGGGTCTTATCCCTAAAATTAAGGTAGGTTTTCCTCCTTCAAATGTAGGGAATTTATGTTTTTCCCCTAAAATTTAGGGAATATTCCCTAAAATGTAGGGAAATTTCAATTTTTTTTTTCCCTAAGATGTAATGTAAAGCATGACCTCAGACAATCAAAGTAAACGAAAACAAACGTAAACATAAACAAATAATAACACACAGAAATGCTTGACCTCACAAATAATTTGCAAGACACGCGAATTCTGTTATACAAGCATAAATTTTGATCGTGAGAATTCCCATGCCTGAGGTCATCGCTCTACCCAATATCATTGATACGAATGATATGATCGATATGAAATACTGAAAATTGTAAATAATTGCTGACTTAGCAGTGAAAATTCTGTGAGCATATTATTGCAATTTCAGCAATTATAGCGATCGAATAATATTTATAGTGATTTCATATGTCAGAACTTTTGTATAAAATGCCGGTGTGTGCATAAATCAATAAAATCAGAAATTTATCAGTCATCCGAAGTGGTTTATTCTCTATAAAACATCGGCATTCACTACCATCTTACCTACATCGGCATACTATGCTATCGTCTAGTAAAAATCGGCATACTCTGCCATTATTTGCATTACATCGGCATATTCTGCCATAACCAATGTATTAATTTTTTTTTACAGGGTAGATGAATTCTATATACTCAGTTAGTCATTCCGTTTGTAATAGCTAGAAATAATGATGGTATAGCAAAATGGATTAGACACCTATGCATAATATTAAAAGTTATTTTGATTTTTGCACGTCCATCCGACCATCTGTCCGTCCGTCAGTCCATCCGTTCGTCCGCACGATAACTCGAGAACGCGTTCCCTAAGAGGACTAAATTTTGCACATGGGCTTTTTAAAAAAAAAAGTAAATTTAAGTTCTAAAATGGGCCGAATCCTTTCAACACCTTCATAGGATTGCCATAAAAATTTCGTTTTTCACCATATATTTGGGCACTGGCTGAAAACACGGTGACGTAGAGAACTGAAATTGTGTACACGATCTTTTTGTAGTAATAGTAAACAAAATTTTGTAAATGGAGTAAAACGGGAAACCGCTTTTTTGGTGTTGCCTTATAGAAATTTGGGATTTTTACATATACTCTGAAAACGATCAGTCCTAGACGGTATTAATGTACAGGAAAGTTCTTTAGAATGTGAAATCCTATGAAATTTATTATAACCATTTTTACTGTCCGACGAACCGTTTTAGAAATATATATGAAAAACCACTTCAAAAATCATACTTGCACAGGGAAGTGACCATACAAAATTACATATTGGCATTTATCTAGGTTATCATAAGTATTGGTCTTAGATGAATTCTATCTTTCTTTGATTAGTTTTTGGGCACCAAACGAAAGCTGCATTGGTCTCCATATATCAAAGAACCATACACCATTTTTGGTTTCAGACACCATATTTGACCAACGAAGTGGCGACACATCTAGAGAGATCTCCGAGCTCGTTCAGCAACCTTCGCAAATTCCCAATGAGGTTTGTTTTTGTCAAGAGTGATCCCTAGAAATTTGACTTCATCTGAAAAGGCTTAGTCCGTGTTATGAGAAATGGAGCTTTTAGTGCTAACTGTGATCTCCTTGTAAACGGAACGACAACCGCTTCATTGGGTCTTATGGAAAGGCTTTTGATAGAATATCACCATTGAAAGGGGCTCTTGCATGTGGTCGGATATGACATGATCATGCCTTCTCCATGGTGACCACTAGGTCGCCCGAATAGCCGTATTCATTAAATCTCCAACCTTTTCACATAGTTACTTCTATTTCTACTTAGAAAAAGTCACCACTTACACCAGAAAGACATCCCATGCAGAAGTTGAGTATGCCGAAAAGTGCGCATTGGTCAATTTTTTGAATAGTGGGAGAGACTAGAATATCAACAGTGATGTTGCCGACAGGTGAATTTTCTATTTACTTACTTACTATTACCAAAAATAAAATAAAAATTTTAAAGATGATAATACCAGGCCTCCCGCAATCAGCCGTGGCGAAATCCTCTATACTTGTGCCATGTAATACATTAATTTAGGAATTATAACATAGTTTTTATTTATAAGTTATGTTTTCGAACCGCAGCATGCCCGTGAGAGTTATCAAATAACTTTTAAATATTTTTAAATTTGAAAATATATTTACTCTGACATCTACAAAAGTCTCTTTTTAAATGCGTATTAAAACCACCAAATCAATAATATATTCTTAACAATATTTTAAAGGTAATGGCTCTCGACGCTGCAACCTATAAAATATAATGACAAATAAAGGTAAATATTTTGTATGATGGATAGGGTATATAGCGAGAAAAATAAAGAAGCCAATCTCAAGATTAACGCTATAAACGATGAATTTTCACACACAAAGAGAAATGAAAATTACAACAAAAAGATATCTTCGTACACAAGACTGTAAGCAAATTCGAGTACAACATTATATACATACATGCATCTTGGTTGTCGAATCGCTTTGTTGAAATACTGTACAATTACCACGTTGAGAGCAATTGAAAAAAGAGTGCAATAGAATATTAGAAAGCAGTCAGCAGACATACTAGAAACCAGTAAATTGGCGTACTGGTATTCGATCCACTATAGTATAATAAACTATATGACTATATACAGCTTGCCACCTGCCGCTTGAAACCTTCTATTTTTCTCTTGATGGCGGAGCTTGTCTGATACTGAGGCCACCACTACCATCATGCAAGATGGAAACAACCTCAGAACTAAAGTGAGACTTTTCTTAATTTTATTACCTGGAGTGCCAGCATATATCACTAGCAACAAGAATATGATTAATTTCTGACAAATGTCCAAAATAAAAAGATGTGACACACCCAACGGGCACACAGAAAATACCTACAAGACATAGTCCGGCCAAATACAGGTAATTTTTCAGGATCCAAAAGAAAAATTAAGACCGCCGCCATCAAGTAAAAATTAGACCGATTTCCTGTTTGACTTCGCATACTCTCTGCTTGGACCTTCATGCTCAGCCTAATCTGTTGCTGGGGCCATGTCGGATTTCTCCGAGCTAAGCTAGGAAGGCTCATTGAGGGGGACACATCAAAAAAGCAGATAAAAACGAAAAAAAATTATATTAATAAATCACAAAATTTACATAACTTGAAGATGTAAAGAGTACAGACACATAGACAATATGTGCAGCAGATATGAGTGGTGGTGCATAATTTTTTTTTTTTTTTTTACTTAAATACTTACTTCTTGCCGAGTCCGACTGACTTTTCTCTTCCCGGCCGTTACTGCTTGCTTTTGCTGCATTTTTGTTGTTGTAAGGGGCTCTGGTCCGAAAAATATAAATCAGAGATTTTCTGAATAACATTTTAACCAGAGATTTATTACCGAGTTTTTGAGCGTTGTTTACATCAGTCTGTTCCTCTTGCCTCAACGTTCTGGAGGCTGAAAGAGATCTCAGCGCAGATAGCCGAATCAGATTATGTGAATAAAAATGGAGGTCCATGCAATCACACCTTTGACCGGTTAAATGAATTACGAGGTCTTTTCTAAAAAGTTTGTCAGCTTTTTTTCCTCATTTCTCGGAATTTTTTTCTTTGGAATTTCTTTTCTTGAATAAAAGATTACTGCCAGATTTGCTGTGAAATTTTGTTGTTGTGTGGTCGCAGGAAATCTCGAATCTCGCAATCTCCTTCAAATGTAGGTATACCTAATAGGTGACATCAGATCAACTACTTTTCCAGTAACAAATTTCGATATGCATTTCAAGGGAAAAGGGAAAATAAACTGTGAAAGTAAATGCCATTGTTTAATCAGGCAAGAAAACTATATTAAATTCATGCAAATTAATACGACAAAAAATTTTCAAGCATTTTCGCATTCATTCAATGTATACTTTTCATATAATCTGCAGTAGTTAAATCCCGCGAGTACCACTGTTGGTAGCAAAAACTGCGTACAGATTACCTGTGACGCAAAATAAGAGTGTTTACCGTTGAATTCTTTATTCTTACAATTCTATATTTAATTTAAGTTGAAAATGATATGCATAGTATAAACAATATCTTTCTGAGTTCAATAAATATTACTGGGAGAAATTGCTTTGCTCTGAACACACAGCGAATTTAGTGAGCAATGAAATTAGTCGCAAATCTATTTTGCTTTTTGATAGGCATCAAAATATTAATTTATCAGAGATTTTTTTACCATTTGTCAAAAATACATTTTCCCAAAAATATTTGCCAATATTACCAACTTCACTAGATTGTTAGTTTTTTTAATTACTCATTATTTGTGTTCAGGGTCATTCCATATTAAATAGACCACATGTGTGATATGATAATCATCAATTTTTTAAATATTTTACATACTATGATGGTTTTGTGAAAACAATACTATAAATTCTTTTTATTTGAAACGGGAGCAGATGTGTGAGTACTTCCAGCATCTCCGGCTGATCGTCTATCCAAGACCAAATTACAGTTGGCTGCAACAAACTTTTCTGCAATCTGTTTGGCCGAAAAACGCAAAAACTCAGGTTTAAACCGCTCCTTCTCTTGGTATTTAACTTTGGCACTCATTGCCAAACCAATTTTGGGCGCAAACGAAAAGGTTTCAAAACACTGTTCATTTCTTTCGGTACTCTTTTATGAGTTAATCAACCCTGAAATTCGAAATTTATCGCATAAATACCAGGCTATTACTTTAGAGACAAATTTTGCTTTTTCAGTAATGCATACAACCACACAGCATATACTCACCGAAGGTCCGCCAGTCGTCTCAAAGGTACAGACGTCTTGCACAGGAGAGGCTGGCAGAGGCTCAAACAGAATTCGATTTCCTTTTGGCACAGGGTATTTGCAGACCCTCAGACATTAGCTGGTCTTCACAATTTCATTTAGTAAACAAAAAAAATGGCGAATGGAGGCCATGTGGTGAATAAAGATCCTTAAATTCACGTACCGGACCAGATTGCTACCCAGTTCCGCTAATACACGATCTCACCCATCTTTTGCAAGATTGCAGCTTCTTTTCGACGCTGGATTTAAAAAAAGGTGTATCTCCAAAATGCTATTGAATCCAAAGACATTCCAAAAACAGCTATATGCATACCCTTAGGTCTCTTTGAGTTCACTCGAGTGACGTTTGGTCTGTATAATGCGGCACAAACATTCCAAAAGTTCAACCAAGGTATCCTCCAGGAATTTTCTTTTTCTTTTATCTAACTAAATGACATCCTGAAAGCTTTCAAATCCAAAGTCGAACATCTCAATCATCTGAAACTAGTTTTTAAACATTTGAAAGAATTCTGGTTACTAATTAATGTCGAATAATGCACATTTCTGAGAAGGGAGGTAACATTCTAGGACATTTAGGTACTGCTCAGGTTATGAAACCGTCACCGTAATGTGTCGAAGTCATTTCAAACTTCCTTGGAAGCTAGCGCCAACCACAGTGCTTGCATCTCCCAAGGCTTTCGGACAATTAGCGTTGTTCGTCGATGCGGCGGATATGACCATTGGTGCTATTCTACACCATAAATGCGAGGTTGACTGAGGGGACTTTGTGGGATTTTACTCAGTCAAGCTCAATACCGCAGAATGTAAGTATTGCACATACGACAGAGAACAGTTATTAGCTTACATTGTCATTCATCAAGTACTTTCGTTATCTTCTGGAACGTCATTGTTTTATCCTTTATCCCTTAACTTTCGCATCCAAACAGCATTTGGAGAAAGCCGTTGGACACGTTCCTGCCTGACCTGCCAGCAAAGTAAGGTTTCCAAGCATATCCATAATAACCTAGGCACATTTCCGCCCTGTTCTGGACGTTTCTTAGACATCCGCCTGGCGACCGTAGGTCCATTACCTCCTTCTCAACGGTACAGGTATTTCCTCTCTATTATAGATAGCTCCAAGCGATATCCTGAGGATATTCCGTTTATCGACATGAATGCGGAAACAATGGCAGAAGCCATCTCTCAGCTCTGGATATCTCGCTTTGGAATACCCCGGATAATCTTTACCGATCAGGGCTCACAATTCAAGTCTGCCTTGTTTTCTTAGCCTTCAAAATTATTACGTTTTGAACGCCACCGAACAACGGCTTACCACCCACAAGCGAATGGCGTTCTAGAAAGATAGCACCGGACTCTAAAAGCGGCTTTAATGGCGTATAGGCAAAAATCTGGGACCAAAACTTTACCTTTTGTGTTGCTGGGCCTTGGAACCCTTCTCAGGGAAGAATTTCTCGCTACTAGCTGAACTTGTTTACGGTGAAAGCTCGTGCCCTCAGGGTGACTTTTTCAAAAATTCACAGTTCTTTCTCCAGATATCCGGCCGGTCCCAGCTTCGAATCACCCAAGGCAATCCCTTTTTAAATTTTAGAAGATTAACAAATGTTCGCATGTTTTCGTAAGGACAGGCTCAGTGCTGAGTACATTACAACCTCCTTATGAGGACCCTTACATGGTCATTAGCCAGGGTAACAATTTCTTCACGATTAAAATAGAGAACCGTGATGTTAACACTTCAATAAATCAACGTGAACCTCATTTAGGTGGGGCCGACCAACAAACCGAGGAATAGAACGACGGTATCGCTGATCAAAACTATGTTTCTAGAGATACAAAATTCCAGACAGACTAAGACACGATACATCAACTTCTTCACCACTCGCACCATCCGTGACGATTAGGTTCCTCCCGGATGGCAACACAATCATACCTCAGCAAACTACCCGGGCAGGACGAATTACAAAACCAGCTACTAAGTATAGCTAAAACCCAAGGTAATGCTGATGGAGGAGTACTGTGGCGGCAAATACGAAGAATTTTCTGTCAGGCAGGTCCTCAGGATATTTGAGTTAAAGAAAAAAAACAAAGCAACTGACAACAAAAAATACTAATAATTCAATCCGTCAAGGAAGTTCAAGAAAGTTCTGTTTTTTTTACGTCTGTTCGATGGCTCAATTTTATCGCAAAAAATAATTTAGAGATAAGTTCCCAAATCTGAAATAAAATCACTGTGCATTTAAGTTCCAATCACTGTTTTGCAAGGAAAACTAATATTACAACAATAAAAGGCGACGGCGTTGCTACTTAGTAGCTTGGCTTTGGCGTGTGCTAAATGATGAGCAGATGAACGATAACTGACTCATTATAGATCTGATAACAGAAAAATTGTGCATACTAGTTCGATGGAATCTACTACTTACTATGCATACATATATGTATATTTTGTCTATATAAAGACATAACGCAGTAATGCTAATATCATTATTCTTCAGTCATTTTGCCAATTTGATATTTAAAGACCGATTTAACATACCCGCCGCCTTGAAATAGCAAGATTAAAAAAAAAACAAAGATAAAATTTAAAAACAATAATTCATTTCACATTTAGAGCGTTTTTAATTTAATTATAGTTTAAATTATGATTCATCCTCAATTTCTGGAAGCAGACAAATCTTTGAAAGAGCTCGCTTATATGTACCAGTAGCGGTTGTTATAGTGACAACTCTTATGATATCATCTATCTACTGCCTTTTATGCGAAGCAGATGTAGAGTGCAATATAAGCTCTATTTTAGAGCGATTAGGATAAGACACGTTGAAAGGTACACAAAAAAACCACTCCTGAGATTATGAACGGCCTGGTTATTTCAACGCGATTTGGCGGAAGTTCCATGATTTGTTGCATCTTACGTGCTCTCATGCGCACACAGACGTGATAGTTGTTAACAACCAATTTTCTGCAAATACAACGACCTTTGACAATCCAAAAGCGCAGCCTAATGAGGTACAAAAGTGTTTTAGGTCCAGCATGTAGATTTCGATGATTCTCGTGTCGGAAAAGACGTTTGGTGAAAGAACGACTTGCTGGAAGAAGCAATGGATGTTTTTGATTGTATGAGATCCTAGCATTGCGAAAACGGCCTCCAACTTTTAAATTGCCTTCTTTATCTACAAAGGGATCCGAATTTGTTCCATAAATGCTTGAAATTATACATACCTTGTGAGACCGATCAGTGACTGCTCTAGCTACTCAGTAGATATGGGACCAGTTGTACCCCGATTGCTTTCAAGTACTCTGTTTTTAAGAAATCTTCGCCAAATCGCGGCATACGCAAGTAGTTTGGTGAAGTCTGAAACTTGATCGAAGAGGGCGATTGGTAGCTGAAGTCTATTGGTTGCTACAAGAGTAAGAGGGCCAAGTGCTCGTAACAAACTTCGACCATATATTGCATAAGCCTAGACCCGATGGCATAAGCCCGCGAGATCAAACCTATGTTGTCTTGGCTAGCAACGTCATCAGGCGATGATAGTTCTTGAACTTGTGATATTCTATTTGCCACAAATGTGGTAAAATGACTTGATTGCGATTTCATTCTCATCAGAGTTATTTGTGAATCTGACAATGAAATATATGCGAGTAAAATTTATATCCATTGCAGAAATTATCCTTTTCATTAGCTGGGCGATAAACGAGAAATGGTTTGTCGCCGAAGCGGAGCAATGCGTGATTTTGCGCAGAGAAGACGTAAAGAATTTTGTTTGTACACATCTGTTGTTCTGATGTATATAAAATAACCATATCCAAGCTCTGAAGCATCCCCACACAGGATACAAGTGGAGAGACACATCTCGGTATTTTAAGAGACTTAAATGAATACAGTTGACCTTGATATTTAATTCAGTAAGAGTCCAAAGGTGTTGCATGAAAGATTTTGCTAAGAAGATTGCAGGAGCACAAAATCCCAAGAGATCATAGAGTTTTGCAACTGAAGAGATGACCCTGCGTTTTGTAATTGGAGGTTTGTTTTCGAAAGGCCCGATTGAAATTAGGAATTTATCATCGATTGCTTTCCACTGTAGTCCTAGGGTAAATGTTTGCTCTTCATATTCATTCGTTGGTTTAGAGTGACTTGATTGAAGTACTCGTGAATCACTTGAAGCCTATTTGCAAAGGTCGAATCTACCTCGAGCTAGAAGACTAAAAAGCTCTGTCTTCAGTTGTTGAGCGTTTTCAATTGTTGCAGCAGCCGTAAGTAGATCGTCAAAGTAGAAGTCATTGCTGACGACATATGAAGTGCTGAGGAAAGAGTGTTGTTCATCGAGTGCCATCTATTTAAGACAGTGTGTGTCCAAAAATGCTACACTAGCAGTACCATATGTCACAGTGCTTAAACGATAACATTTAAGTGGGTCCTTTGAACTAGATCGCCACCAGATTTGTTGTAGATTTCGTTGATTTTTGTGCACATTAATTTGCCTATACTTCGTAATATCGGCAGTCGTAGCATACTGGTGTCGATGGAAACTAGGAACCACTGAAACAGATCCCTTCGCACTGTTGGCTCGACCACGAGGACGTTGTTAAACGAAGCCCCTGATGAGCATTTTGATGAACCACTGAATACTACCTTAGTAGTTGTACTTGTAGGTTTGAGAACAGAATGATGTGGGAAGTGGAATGCTATATCCACATCAGAATATCATGAACTGATTCCATACGGTGCAGATGCAAATACTCCTCCATGAATTTGACGCGCATCTGTGTTATTTCTGTCTGCTGGTCCAACCGCTTCTCCTGCTGAATGAACTGTCGTTTAGATATCTGGGCTGATTTGCCAATCTTAGTATAATTAGTGCGAGTTGGAAGTGCAACAGAATAACGTTATTGCAGTCTCGACTCACATTCGAAGAAAAATGCTTTTCACGT
Source organism: Dioctria linearis (assembly GCA_963930735.1). Classification (NCBI taxonomy): domain Eukaryota; kingdom Metazoa; phylum Arthropoda; class Insecta; order Diptera; family Asilidae; genus Dioctria; species Dioctria linearis. The sequence continues at coordinate 179,810,647 of OZ005741.1, read as the reverse complement.
ATCCTTTCCTCTGGTGTGAGTGGTTGAGTGTTGTCAATATTTTCTAATTGCCAGAAGGCTTGAATTTGAATTGTGCAAGTCGTGGACAGTGCTTGTTAACGTAAATGATTTGCAAATGTGTTGTAAGAAATCTCTCCTTAGATCAAGAAGCCAAACGCGAAACCAAGCAAATGAGGAAAATTCCGATTTATTATTTGACATTCACCGGTCACAAAGTCACTGTAACGTGAAGCGTCAATTAAGATGTCTACATTACCTGGTATATTATAATGAGGGTCTGCTAGCTTTATATCAGATAGGCTCTCGATGTGTTGAATGCGATGTTGTGGAAGATAACCAAAAATCTTGGGCACGATCAAAAACTCCATTTGTGTCTGGAATGTAGAGATGCGAGAGCCAATTGAAGTGATGACCTTATGAGTCGATGCTGATTTAGTACCATTGATTCCTTCTACTGGCATTAAAGAGAACTGACTTTGTAAACACAGACGTTAGCAATATCATTCAGTCATGTAATTTGATTGCGAGGCACTGCCGATGAGTGCTCGGCAAAAATGACTAGTCTCTGTAGTGTCATATATGTGTATAATAGCTGTCCCTAGCAGTACCTGGCGTTCTGACTTAACTGGAAGAGTACAGTGTTCATATTCATAGACGAGTGAGCATGAAATTGTACTATTAGCTCCTAGGCTCTCATCGTTGATTGAAGAAGATATATGCGATGTTTTGATAGGAATTGAGTGTGCTCTCAATTCGCGGTGTAAAAAAGTGTGGTGCTTTTGTTTACATAAGGTCCATTCGTTTGCTTCGGTGCAAGTGTAACTCAGAACTGTCAACTGTATTTTTATCCCAGCACCAGAAATCAGCTGTTTTTCAGTGATGTCCTCATAAACGAGTGAAGTGGTCGTATAAAGTGTAACACTGTATTCATTTTTTATTGCTTAAAAACACTTGATTAAATTTATCAAAATTCAATTTAATTGTTTGAGTGCACTTATTTGGTTGTTTTACCACAAATCAATTTATTTATTTAAATTACTGAACGCACTTGTTTTACTCAAATCAATTTAATAAACTAGATTATTGAGCGCACTTGTTTTTTACTCAAATAAATTTATTAATTTGAGTTATTACACAGTTGATTAAGTAGAAATCAACAATTGTCAAATCATCTTTTCTACACTCTTGCATCCATAACTTCGATAGTGCAGAAAAATTACACTCAGTGTACACTACACCACGTTTTGAGAAGCAAACGAATAGCTTGGTGTAATTTAATCTAGTGTACACCTCACAATCGAATGGTTTGGTGTAGTTGAGTGTAGTTCTGGACTACACCAAGCATGCAAATGAATGGACTTATATTCGGCAGCTTCTGTGCTTGCAAATAGATTTAGACTCATGCCTATGTAAGCAGTTATTGCACAAATTATATTTATTAACAAATGAATACCTGTCGTCCATGGAAAGGTTGAGGAATTGCCTGCATTTGTATAAACAGTGCGGTTGGTCGCATTTTTGACAACTGACTGACGATGAAAACAGCGTAGTGGTTCTTTGGTTGAGTTTATTATTATTGAATCTAATACTTGCCACTGGAATAATTGCCTCGAGCACCCTAACACGCACATTAACGATATCAAATTCTGTCAACTTATGTAGTGATTTTGTAGGAGATCATGATGACTGTTTCACTAACATAGGTTTGTTCCTTTGTGTATATCACAAATAACTAGAGACTCTAGATGACCATATTCATCATCGAAAATATTGCGTTGATCACTAGAAAATTCACTTGGGTCTTGCCTTTCAATCTCTATTTGACAATCATCGCATTTTGTATACACGACTTGCAACCGGTTCAACATGGACTGCAATTTATCCGAACTCAATTCTGGAGGGTGATTGTGATCTTTTGTCGTACTTTAATGTCAAAATATACGCCTTAATGAAATGAACTTTTCTACTGATTTTTTCGTATTTTTATCCAGCTTACCCGGGGGCTACACCTGCAAGTACAGCTGGCATGCAACTTGCACTGCCATACTACTTGCACGTGTAATCCAACTGCCATGCAACTTTCAGCGAACTTGCATGATGAAAATTCATGGCACTGGGAGATAGTAATTTGACATTTGTACAGTTTTCAAAATGGCGGAAAATAAATGCTTGAGAGAAATTGATAAATTTATACTAGGAAAATGAGATTTTCTGGGGTCTTTTGTATTACATCATTTACCGATACCTTCCTCTTAACTTTATCTTGAGTTTTTATCGTTCTGCTTCTTCGTTTATTGCTATAATTTACCGATATACGCAAGACTTTACATCTCAATGCCATTTTTTAAATGAACTTGCATGCAAACTGATAAGACATCAACCGAACTGCTTTCTGCTGTCAAGTTTAGTTAGTTTAGTTAGCCAGCCTTTCATTACATAGAATGAACTGAAAATGACACTTCGCATTACAAATTCAAAATATTGTTTCGAATTTAAGCACTTACATATATTGCTCTAATTAGATGTACAATATAAATTTACCACAATATAAAATTTTTGTCCCAACCTCGGAAGCAGTTGACTAATTTGTCGTACTTTTAGGCGTGTATTCTGACATTAATTCATGCAAATTCGTTTTAGTTTATCTTGTGGTTGATGAAAAAGATAAATTAAAATGAATATGGTGAATATAAAAGTACAACAAATTTGAGGTGAAATGTCAAAATATGTGACTAAAATATACGCGAGGTGAAATGTCAAAATATGTGACTAAAATATACGCCTAAGCTACGACAAAGAGATGAGAATCACCCCCTGGCCATTCCTTTTCGAATTTGTTTTTAAAGTAGGCTATTCTTCCTTTAATTCCATAACGCTGAATTCTATGGAAGATAATTTCATTGCTTTAAGTTGGCGTCATTATTTACTGCACTTCACAAAACAGAATTAGAAAACCGATTTCGAGTTGCTGCTTACCAGATTTATATGTTAAAGCGTAGCGGTTTGGGTTGTCCGTTTGGAAATGTGCAGCTTGCTGATAAGTTGTTGTGTATGTAGCACAATAGCCCAGCTCTAGCCACTTTGCAAATTAATTTATTTGCGAAATATTTTTGCGATTACGATATATGGTTCGAAGGACCAATGTTCGATGGCTCAATTTTATCATAAAGAAGAAATTAAAGATAAGTTAACAAATCTTAAATAAAATCAATGTGCATTTAAGTTCAAATCACTATTTTATTCTTTCTAAAACTAAACTTACAACAATAAAAGGCGACGGCTTTGGCGTGTGCTAAATGATGGGTAAATGAACGACAAGTGACTCATAATCAATCTGATAACAGCAAAATTTTGCAGACTACTTACTATGCATACATATATGTATATTGTCTATATAAAGACATAACGTAGTAATGCTTATCTCATTATTTTTCAGCTATTTTGAAAATTTGATAGTTAAAGAACGATTTAACAACGTCAAAACATTTAAAAAAAAGTGTAACAACATACTTCTAAGAGTTTACATTGTTCAGCTGTACCACCGTTTAATAGCCTTAATATGGGTTCTCACAATTCTTGTTATATGACATATTTTATTCTAACTCTTAAAAATGTAAATACTTTGGAGAACATAAGTAGCTACGTGTTTCATATCCATCTCCATACTCTTTACTTTTTGAACTACTATATCCTCATAGAACACAAGTTACGAATTGTTTTTGAAAAAAACTGTTCCCTTTTCACACCTATAAATTCTCTATAGGGACGCACGATCTTAAAGTAACGACAAAATTATACCACAAAAAAAAGTAATTAGGGATATTTGGGATTTTATCACAAGGGAGGACTACGAAGCCCTAGTGAATACAATGCCTATTCGTATGATGTAAATAATGCATTCCAAATGTAATGCTGCTTAGTGGTAAATAATAATAAACAGACGATATATTTTGCTTACCATATCAAAGTAGACGAATTCTTTTTGCAGAGAGGCTTAAACAACTTTATAACTTCTCATTAATTATTTGTTTGATTATTTTATACGTGTAATCTCGTTTTTCTTGAAACAAATACAATCAAATGGAATAAATATTCCTACTATGTTAATCTTCTGGAAAAAGCGCACGGTCTGAAGCCGCACCAATATTATTACCCCTTTTATTTTTGCTGTCAACTAATCTAGCACTGTCAGCTGCTCTGTATTCCCGGGAACGCAGTAGGCGTACACTCAACTTACGTATACGCCAATTCTCTTCGCATGTGTTTGTGTCCCGATATTATAGTTTACGGTCCTACAGACCACACGCGGATGGTAGGAAAATGTCAACTTTGTTCCAAAGAAAGCAAATCAGAAAAAGAAGGGCTTATATTAACAATTAATAAAAAGTGTTGTTAGCATGAATTTTTGAGCTTTTATTATTTGTATAGAAAGATAAAATATCGTTCTTTTGTAATAAAATATTAGAAAATGATATAATTATTTTATCTTTTGTAAACTGTTAAATATACTTGCGGTCCCGTAGACCGCATGCCACCATTCCTTCCCTGCCAGGGGGTGCCATCTGTGGTAAGGATAAATAAAAAATATGATAATAGGTCCGTTTGGATTAAAATAACATAGCCCTTTGCAGCCTTTCGTAGGCCACCTTCTATCCACACCTGTATTTTGTAGTAAATATTTGACGGTCGCCATGTAGTAATTTCATTGTTGATTTACTTCGTTGTGTACTTTGATCCAATCTATTTTATACAGCATGCATCTGCATGAACAAGCTATGCGCTGGGCTTATTAATAGCTGAGAGTATATGCAGCCACAAGGCTGATCGCCTATAGGTGAATTGCGAGCCAGCCACAAAACAGATCTTCCAGGAGAAAAGCAGACCTCCTCTAATATGTTGGGCGCAGCTAAAGGTTAGCAAATTCCCTGTGGTACAAGTGCACGTAGGTGACCATATGTAAGCTGAGTATCAAATGCTTTTTTATTGAGGTATTGCTACCTTATTGATATAAATGTTATGGTACGTAAGGACGTAAAGTCCTGTCTGCCACCGCGAGCTGACAGATCACTCCGTGACATGAGCGGAGATTGTGGGTGTGGGCTCACAAAAAAAACCTGTCACGCCACCATAGACAAAAAGAATCTCATGCCTGAGAATCCGTTCTATACCTGTGGAGGAGAGAAAAGACCCCGGAAGGACACAAGGAAAAAAAACCTTTCTACAGATTCATGTTAACAATTTACTGGCAATTGTTGCCTTGATAAAATACGGTATTTACATATACGGGTGATTCAGATCAAGATACCTTCCGGTAAACCACGCGATTCCTTAAGGTAGTCTGATCAAAAAATTCTTCCACATACCCCCTCCTAGAAACCTTCCTTTAGGAGTTGTGGCCAGTTGAAGATTTCGCCAAACCCTGATGGGAATAAATGAGAATAACTTTTGAACCACACTTTAGATTTTGGTTATTGTTGGCTTAGAATAGGAGCTGTCAAAAAGTGTATTACTCTGTATTTTTTAATTAAGCATCTTTAAATTATTCTCAAGTATTTCCAAAGCATTGATTTTTTTTACACACAAATTTCATAAATACCGTTATTTATGTCAAAAACTTTTGAGTGTAAAAAAATCAAAATTTTGGAAATATTTGAGAATAATTTAAAGATGCTTAATTAAAAAATACAGAGTAATACACTTTTTGACAGCTACTATTCTTAGCTATTTAATAAGCCAACAATAAGCAAAATCTATAGTGTGGTTCAAAAGTTATACTCATTTATTCCCATCAGGGTTTGGCAAAATCTTCAACTGGCCACAACTCCTAAAGGAAAGTTTTTAGGAGGGGGTATGTGGAACAATTTTTTGATGAGACTACCTCAAGGAATCACGTGGTATACCGGAAGGTATCTTGATCTGAATCACCCTGTATATAACTTATGCTGATCTAAACAGATGGTCTCTTAATTGTTATCATTATTCTAACACAACCAGGCTCCCTTGCCGTGGTGAAATCTATGTTGTTATAGCTGACGGTGAACACTCGTTCTTACTATTGGATGACTGGGTCGGACAAAAAAGGGCTTCTGGATCTTGAAATCTATATGGATTTGTCTTAAACGAAACGCGGAGTACGATAGGTAGTTCCTGCCTCAAAAGTGAGTCCCTAAAACTGATTTTTGGTAGTCTTATGGCCAGCAGTTTTTTAAGCCATCAATGGCTTTATAGTTGTGACTGCTTATACTAAATTTGACTTAATATTCAAAATGTCGGAGCCCTTATGCGCCATCTTTATAATATGTTTGATGTAAACAAAAGATTGGTAATGATTTCCTAGAATCTTGTGCTAAAGTTGACTTAATAACCAAAATGGTATGGCCCTTACATAATCTGAATATAATATTTACTCATTTAATCAAAGAAAATTGGTTACGCTTTCCTAGAAGCTTGTACTAAAGTTGGCTGAATACTGAAAAGGTCATGGCCCATATGTAACCCAACTAAGTATTATATTTCATTATTTAATAACAAAAATTGGCGATGCTGTTCATTGTTGACTGAATAATAAAACTGTCTATGGTTATTTTGTTCACTGTTTCCTTAAGGCGCGACTCCTAAACGTAGGAGGACTCTGATATTTAATGTCAGGTAATGTCTTTCACACGATCTCGTAATTCGCACATATACATAGGGCTAATCCTCAAAAGAACTGCATTAAAACTGCGCTCAAATGTATGGAGCATCGGCCCGGGACCCGCCAAGTTGGGATTTATGTTACACACGAAATATATATCAAAAATCTTTAAGTGGATTTTTCCCTTACGGGAAAATATTTTAGTTTTCAGTTAAAAGAATCTATGCTTAGCAGTAAATTACGCTCACAAACAGCATTGTGTGCTCCGCCATGAGGTCTCGGAATATTATAATAAGGTTAATTAGGATCTTAATGCGTTGCCGAAATATAGCTTTCAGAGGGTATTTAGCTGCAAGGGGCGTGTGGTTTTTTTTCTGGAGCCCCACGATTGCTTCTCTATTTTATGCTGAATGTGAATTCTTGCGTTTTTAATTGATTTGTTAATTGTATGTTACTTTGTGCATAATTACATCACAATTTATTGAAGAAGGTTACTGTCAGATTTCCTATCAGGCTATAAAGCACATACCTACCTTTTAAGTAGGAAATCTGGCTGGCAAGAGCAAGCAATGTATCAAAGCTCGTATTGGTGTTCCCTGGTTAAACATGATCGAAAAAAAGCAAACCCAAATTTGTTTTTGTCGGAATTAACATAATTACATTACTCTCAAGAATAAAAACTAAACAGAACCAAACTAAAACATAATATTCACTCATACATTCGTATTAAAAAAATAATCATTTACTGTTAAAATATTACATATGTATAGTTATATGAGAATAAATGAAAGTTCAAATTTTCTGACTTTTTCTTTTCCTTATATATCCGCACAAGTTTCTCTAATTCAGGAGATGTTTTAAGTTTATTTATCTCTTCTTTTACAACAGAAATAACAGTCAGAGTTGACAACTTTTCATGCAACACGGCATTAATTTTTTACTTTGAAAAGCTTCTCTCAGTGGTTGATACAGTAATTGGCTAAGTAAGAGATAACTCACAAGCCGATATTATTTCTGAAAAACTTGGAGATATTGTGAAATATTAATATTTATAAATTATCAGATCTGCCAAATAAATTGATTTTTTTTAATTCTGTTTTAAGACTTTATTTAATGTAATTAGTTCCCACAGTTTAGGGCTTATATCGCTGCTATATTTTTTAATAAAATCGAATGCTTTTGTTTTTATAACAACATCAGCAGTTCTGACAAGATTATTTGGTACGAACCCTTATCGGTAGGTTCGGTAGGTTATTGCAAAGAAAATTTCTCAAATTATCATCATTAGCGCTTTTAAAATTAAAACTACATATTCACTTGTTCGTTATCATCATTCCACATATTAAGCTCAAAGTCATAATCGCTACTTTCAAAATCTTCACTTATATAATTAGGTTTCTTTTTGTCATTTTGAAAGTTTGATTAATCAAAATATAAATAATAAATATATAAAGTGCACCGTTCCCGCACGAGCTTCACAGAAAAACTAATAAAATTATTATGAGTCGGAAGAAAAATAATATTTATATATATATATAGAAAAATAATGTTTATTTATCAAATATTCTCAATTCTAGACGATCATTGAAACTTATTTATGTCAAAATAATCATAAGTTGCATTGAAAAATAGCGGCACAAAAGCATAATAGTGGAAACATACATACATACTTATACAAATTTATGAAAAAAGGTGTTTCTTAATTGTAATTTATATTATAGAAGAAAATAGTACAAAAAACTATACAATAAAATTGTTTGTGCTTACAAAGCACTATCTTGCGTTAGCTAGACTCGATTAAAATGGTTCCTGTGTGGCAACTAATGACTAGAAATCGTACTACGAATGGTTCCTGTATGGCGACATTCGACCGGTAAGGACTAAAAATATCAAAAGAATATGAAAATACTTTAAGTACCTAAAGTCGAGATGTTTCACTAACGTACGCGAACTACGTTTTAATAGCAATACTAAAATATAATTTTCCAGTTATTAGAATATTAATATATATAAAATTCACACGTCAGGTATTTATGTATCTATGAGACATTTTGTAGGAATATAATTTAATAGGCTTAGAGTTAGAATAATTTTTAAAGTATCTAAATTTAAATGAACGATTTGAGCATGGTACCTGGGGCTCTCTTCTGCCTGGGACTCTCTTCTGCCTGGGGCTCCCTTCTGCCTGGTGCCTTGCATTTTTGATACATTTGGTACACCGGTTGCTACGCCCTGGCAGTAAGGTATTTTGAATTTATTCTAATAATATCGCATACAACAAACCCTTTTATAAAAACTTATAAATTTATACAAGTTATTATCATTTTGAGTTCGTTGACATTTTCTTACGGAGCTCTAGGTACATTTCAATAAAATATTTCGGTAGAAATCAAAATATTTGCATTGATACTTATAATTAAAAGACTAAATCTAAAATATTTGAGGAAAGGTGTTTGATCACCAGAGAGTGTAATCAAGCGCTCTGGATTATTCTGTTCTTCTGATCGTTTTTGGTGTTTCGTTAATATATATAAAATTTGCATTTTCATTAAGGGCGAAGTTTTGATAATCATATTATAAATTTTGCATACTCAGTGTATAATAACGGTTTCATTCAGTTCATTGTGTCTTACGTGAATTTCAAGAACTTTAAAGATTGGAAAAATTGTAAGCAAAAAAAGAAAAAAACGCTGTTATACAATAAGTCCATATACGTAGTATGTCATTTATTTTCCTTTAAATATTTCAATTATTTTACCTAAAGTAAACAGAGTATTAGCTGGATTATGACTATTCAAATTCACTGAATCATTATTTCGAATTTGTATGTTTGGTTTTTTCTGCAAAGTTGTTAGTATCGTCCGACCATATCTTTTCTGAGCTATACACCAACTAAAACCACTTCTATAAGATCCCGACCTAAGATACATTCCATTCTTGATGTATTTAGTTACTTTCGGCGTTGTGTAATGAATACCAAAGCAAGAGTGGAAGATTTCCAGCTTTTCATCGCTTATTGTAAAAAGTGATAGCTCTAAAAATGCGGCAACAATTCGTGCAACCCCAGTAATAAATTACTATGACATCGCAAACACATTGTATTCAAATTTTGCAGTCCGATCAAATTTCATGAGCAGACTAACTACGTGCTATTAATTAGTCCTTGTGAAATGAAGGGCTACACTTTTCTGGCTGACGCAATTAACTAAACTGGTTCAAAGAATAATTTACTCTGTGCGAATTGTCATGTTGTCTTTAATTGTAAGCAATTAATAATCCTCGCCTGGGTTAGGCTTAGTACAAGTCGTGCTTTAAAATAATTTATTTTAGCTTTTAATATGGTAAGGTCTGACAACAAATTTGCTGTTAGGTTTTTCTCAAGGAGAGTGGAAGAAGGGAAGCTCAGTGATTTGTGTCATAGCTTTTTAGTTAGACCCTTTCAATTTTAGATTATTAATATTCACAAAAATTAGTTTCGACTTTTAATAAAAATTGGACGCTTTCAACTTAAAGATTTGTTGTTGTGTGTAATCTCGGATGCACAACTTCCTTTACTGTACCTTACAATATTATCTAACTAGAAAAGCAAAATCAAAAATAAATTAATTTCTTGCATCGCTCGTTGGTGATTAATTACCTGATTGTATATTATTATGATGATCAAACCATTATAACCTCAATCTCACAAAAGTCCTAGATTTCACAGATCTTTAAAAATCTAATGTTTATTATTATGCATAGCGAGTTAGTTACATATATCCAAACAGGTAAGTAAGGCAGGTATAATATAGCCTTAAAGCCTCCACTAGGGCTTATGATGTTAACCTCTGCATCTATTTAAAATGCGAAGTGTTCAATTTAGAGGTTTCAACGGCTACTTACTTATCACAATAATTGATATTCAGTCACAGTTACATTGCGCTCTTGAGATGCCAAATTAAGTAATTCTCTCTTAATTTTAACCATATACAGACGTGGTTCACACACAACGACAACAGGTAACTTAAAAAACCTCTACAATAAGTCTTAGCCTTATCTATCATAGTTCGCATATCGGTTAAGAGGTTATACGTAATAGAGGTTTGGATGCAATCGCCCAGTAACCTGACGGACTTTCATGTCACTAATAAGTTTAATTTATTTTATACGTTCTTTGTAATTTAGAAATATTTTACTGACAAACAAAGAAAGAAAGATCTTAAACATAAAATTTAAAAACATCTTTAAGGAAAAAACAACTTCGTTCATTCTGACAATATCATTAGATTAGCTTTGTTTTATTTCCAATTTCTCTAGAGCTTTCTGTATCTTAATCTTGTCTTACGTGCAAAGACATAGGCAGTAGGAGGCTGATACTAGCTTCTCGTTCATCTACCTAAGCGTTACTGAGGGTGTGTCACAAGATTGCAACCATGGTCCGTTGTTATTTGCAATGCCCATGAATAATCTGACAAAGATATAACTGCAGTCTTCATTTATGTGCGGATGATACTCAACTCTATCCATCTAGACCCCAATGGCTGATTGAGGATGCCACAGAAGAATGAATGAATAAAGATCTTGCTAGTATTTCGCAATGAGCTGTAGTAATTCCCGCTGGATAATTTGATGCCATAATTGTTTATAGGTATAACTTTGACACTTCACCGTTTCCTATTGTATCGCTTATTGGTACCGCAAGGTCATTCAGCAATACGATTAGAGATCTTGGGGTGATTTTGAACAACACTCTCAGCTGGTGAAATTATGTTGAAGGTATCGTCGGTAGGATATACGGAGCTATACCTGAACTATCTGATTCTGTCAGCTTCACTACTGTTTCAATCCAGGCTGTTTTGGTTAAAACTTTAGTCCTTCCTTTTATATATTGCGGATTCGAAGTTTTTAAAAATTCAAACTTAAATTGGTGTGAACATTTAAGTTTGTAATTTCTTGTTAGTAATTCAGAAATAATTTGCTTCAAATTTTAAGATATTAATAACCGCTCAATTCAGTAGACTTATATTCTGTTTCGTTTAATATTTAATTTAGTTTCACAAATTTGCTTTTCTAAGTTTTTTCTTAACGAATGTATCTTATTGGTGTTTTGTCTTATGTTGTAAATAAATTGAAATGGAAATAAGTTCTAAGTCACTTAATTAGAAGTAAACTTCTATACCTGAAGCAAAAACAAAAAGGTTTAAAACCAAATCTCTTCAGTGTCTTAAAAAAATCTAAATAAATATAAATACGCAATCTATGTAATGGAAAGCTCTAGAAAAATTCAACTACATGCAATCTACCTTTCAGCTCTTATCTAATGCCTCTGCAGTAACTACACTACATACTGGTAGTTTAGAAGATCTCAACAAATTTCTGAAGAAACCGCGCTCGCAATTATTTATTAAATACGTAACTTGGAAAAAATGTATCATCAAAAATCTTACTTATTGCATGACAATATGAGCTTAACCGTTTTTATGAATTGGTGGGGATATGCCCTGGTAGTTAATTGACACTTCTTTTAAGCAAGGTCTTCTGAACTCAAATCCATAATGAGTTGAGATGCTTTAGACTTTTAGCGAAGGTAGCATAACGCAGACAATATTCCTTCTATTTTTTTCCTTATCATTATGAAATAAATAAATCTATATTCGGTGTTTTCAGTAATTACTAAACCAATCGTTTTATTACAGAAAACGACAATTTTTTCCTAACTAATTGCATATAGCTGCAGAACTATAAAACTGTGTTCATTGTATTCATTGTTTAAAGTCGTCACTTTAAAATAAATAATTCTTTATTTTTGACCTTGAAATATTAGGAACAGTGAAAGCCTATATTGTCATCGTCTGCCCATACTTTCGGGGCGATTGAGACATTTTGCTCTTACTAAAAAGTAATTAAGTACTTAAAATGGTGAATCGCAATGGGCACATAGTGGTCCCAGTGAATGGGACGTAAAACCACTCTCACTACTTAAACAGGAGAATTTGAGAGAAATTGTTTTTTTTTTTCGAACCAAACTACCCATCTCTCCTATTCCTGCCCCTATTGTGCCGATATTATTCCACTCAGGTAGAGCAACCAATTTCTACTACCATACAAGGTCATTTTACTCTAAATGAAAATTTTTGGAAGAATCGTGCTATCATAAAGTACTGTTATATACGTTTTTATGAAAATCTGTAAAGTCCATATTAATGAAGATCTACTTCACTATAGTATTGTGTGTATAGACAGCTATCGTATTTATTTTTTAAAAGGCTATCAGAAAAACCCTTGATCAATCTCACGGCCTTATAAGAAAGGGAAGTGACACGAGGAAACAGCCAATAAAGGCTTATGAGTTACAGAGTCGGTTGATTATCATGCCCATAGCACTGGCTCATGTATACTGAAGATAAACAGCTTCTTATAAAGGATGCTGTAACAATTAATTTGGTATAGTCCTCCCGAACTGTCAATTCGCTACCACGTTATATGGTAGGCATTTCCATAATTTCAATTTTCTTACCAAAGTAAAAATAAGTTTCTTTGTTTTTCTATAAGATCTAATTCACTTTTCCAAATCGATTTACATTTAGAAAGCGCAAGAAACTAATGTTTTTAACCGAAAGTTGCTTTTCTAATTTATTATTTTTGGGAACATACCTTGGTTCAATATCCGCTAGTTTCTCCTTTTCGTATAAGCACTTTTTTACAAGTTCCAAATACAAGAAGAAGATCCACACACATACTGTAATATTCAAATAAAAAATTATTGTTTTGATTTGCCAAGAATAAAATATAGGCATATTTGATGCTCCACCATACTAAATTGAAAATGAATCTAAATCTTCCTTCATAAATGCTAAATGTAATGTTATACATGTCAGCTAGACTAACAGGAAAAGTGTTGCGTAATTTTCTGCTAATAGAATTTTAATGTAAATAATTTTCGCCGTATTTGGCAAGATACAGACTCAAAACAGCGATGTTAAGGCATTTTGGGCAAAGCAAGCAACTCCGACCTAAACGGACTATCTCTAATGAACGACCTCCAGATTAACTAGCTTACCATGCTTACGCACCACTATTCCTACACGATAACCGACATCATATACCTACAATGCAAAACTGAAATAATAATGACTGCCTCCCTAAAATCATTAAAAGTTCTCATTTCAATCCTACACCTCTAATGTTGTGCTCATTCGCAAGCTTTTCACCAAACCGCGCACAGAAAAGGTCATCATGATGATTTATATGTATTTCAGGGCATAGGATCATAAATTGCGAGGAAAATTAAAGTTCGTAAAAAGTCTTTCCCTTCAAAGATAACTGTACACCAGCAAATATGGTGAGCGTTGCCATGCATGACGCTGTAAATGGCCAGAAGACTGGCGGGCTCGAAATAATTTATCAAAGCGAAAAAATCACTGAAAATAGCAGCTGTACCTTCACCTCCGGCCCCTGAAAGGTGAGCTAGTGTGCTCAGCTCAGTGGCACGACGACCATGCATGCAGGTTTCTCTTAGTGGAGTCGGAAAATTGTTATCAAATAATTGCTGGCAAAGGAAATTATACAATTAAGAGAACGGCATGAGTAGCGGAAGGAAAAAGTTATTAATGTGCCATGGATACACCAGAAAGTTTTCTCCCTTAGTTGCGATAAGGCAGTTTCCTAATTTTCAAGTGTATAGCCCGGAGTATTTTTGGGATAAAGCCTTATCATAAAGTATTGTCTCATCCTTTGTCGCGGGAGCAGTACGAAATCCTACTGTTACTCGTATTTAAGAAAAATAAACTATTACAAAATACGATTTTTTGAAAACCCTACTGAAAAATCTATTCAAATATCAGATACTTTAAGATTCAGACAAAATGAATGAGGAAACAAGAATAAGAAGTTTATTTTTTGTTCACTCTGTAGTAACGTATGTTAACAAAATATAGTTTCCAATTAACAGCTACTCATGCAACCAAATCTTTTGCCTATAATTGATAAAGAAAAAACGAAGTAGGTCAGTCCATCTTTGTATATGTTTTCAATGACTTACGTAACTTTGATTTCAACAAACCAAGCTAATGTTACTTGTGTAAATAGGAAAGTAAAATATTCTTTTTTACGAAAAACGCAATAGAATTCTTTTGTCCTAAATATAGAATATATATAACATACACTGAAAATTATTAAAATAGTTTTCCAATGTATAATGGAATCGTGTATCCGACAACTGTCCCAAATTCTGGTAATAAAACGGAACTCTCTAAAACCAGATTTTGGTAATACAGGATTTTGTAATCCGATAATTTTTAAAACAGGGTTTGATAAAAACAGAGATTTTCATACAGGTCTGGCATGCGGGCAAGTATACCCAACACTTTTGTCTTACCATGAAACTTGTAAGGACTTTCAAAAGGTTTAAGGAGGTATGTATAATGTTTCTGCTTTAACCGTGTTATACCTATATGAATACTATGAAGGAACCTTCTATGTAAATTTTAAAGAATAAACAGATATTATTGTTTAAGAAAAAAGGCTTTTAATTTTAATAAAATTTTGTTTTGTTTAGTCAGATAATCTTGTTAGATATCCTTTTTAAATACTTTACTTAAACTTACTGACTTATAATTGACTTTGTATATATATGAGTATGTGAGGACCAACTCAATTTAATGTAGATAAATCACTGCTTCAAAATCCGCACTAAAAAATATTAAATATTTTTTCCCTTCATTCAATGAATAATCAAAAATGGAGTTTAGAGATCTATCATTTTGCATTTAGTTAATTTTTGAAAGTATATTATTTACATTTGCTGCGGCAGATGAAATTTTAACAAAATAGTGAATCACAATTCCCAGAAATTAAAATTTGAGCTCCTATTGTTTATGAAAATCGTAAATTAAATAACAGCTTGCTGCCTAACCTTATAATTTATACAAAAATATAATGATTAGTTTAATATCATATTCAAACCAATTGACAAACTCAAGATATTATACACCAGAACAAAAGATAATATTACTACCCAAGAAAATAGTAATTTAGTATACAAAGTTCAATCTGATAACTGCCCCAAATCGTATATCGGTCAAACATAAAAATTAAAACCCCGACTGTCACAACATAAAAAATACATAGAAAAACAGACACCGCACTCAGCACTGGCAACACACTCATTGGAAACAGGTCATATCTTCAATTTTGAACAGGCTTCTATCATAGACATAGGGAACAACAAAAAGAAGCGTACCACATATATATTATATATAAATAGAAAACACTTAATTAACATCAGATTAGATTCAGGAATAATACACAAAGTTTATTACATAATTATAAATAGAATAAAAAGAGACAAACGTACACACAACCAAAAAAGAGTGCATCAAAATCAACAAATCAATACCAACAACAAACACAAGCACATATATCAGCAAATAATACTTCACATCTGATATGATAATCAAGAGCAGCTGATGATTGCTCATTATCGTTTCTAGTCCGGAATTCTTGCGATCGTAGTTTTATAACGTCATTGTTATACCCTAGATGAAATCTATAGGGTATACTAAGTTTATCATTCCGTTTGTAACACCTAGAAATAATGATCGTAGAGCAAAATGGATTGGACACCCACGCATAATATTAAAAGTTATTTTGATTTTTGCATGTCCCTCCGTCTGTCCGTCCGTCCGTGCGCACGATAACTCGAGAACGCGTATACCCAGGGAGCTGAAATTTTGTACACAGACTTTAAAAATAAAAAAATAAAATTATGTTCGAAAATGAGATAAATCGGGCAACTCCTTCGTGAGGTTGCCATACAAAAATTTCCTTTTCCACTATATATTTGAACAATGCCTGAGAACGCATCGACATAGAGAGCTGAAATATGGTACATGGTGTTTTCATAATATTTTTATTTATTGCATAATTGTAGTGATTTTTCGTTATCTGTATAGCCGAGTAGTTTTTTTTAGATATGTAAGATAAACATCTTTTTATTTTTTCATATTTTAAACTTTATAATGCTAAATGGCTATGTAATTTGCAGACCCTAGAAAAGGACTCAAAACCGCAAAGCCGAAACATCGGGTCAACTCTAAACTAAAGCAAAGAGAACTTTCCAACCGGCTGCGTACTCCTCTCCTCTCAGGATTTATTGTGGTCTAAACGAAAAATTTTGGATTTTCTTACCTTGTTTTTTTAGTTTGACCTCTGTTTTTGTTTTTGCAAAAAGCTCGTTAACATAACTTTTTTTTATAACAACTATAAACTGTAGACACTGCTCTTTAATTTGACCTATTACACTCTATGTCCTAACTGTAGCCATTAAACAGTTATGAACTCATAATCTATTCAGTTTATAACAAAATTAAACGACATTTTTTTAAATTACGTGTTTTCAGTCACTCAGGGAACAAATTATCTTTAAGAAGAGGTTTGGGAATAGGTGTGCGAATAGGTTAAGAGCTAATAACTCCATAACTGCTGCAAACAGCGCATAGGGTGTAATAAGTTAATTAAAGAGAAGAGTCTACACTTTGCAGTTTTTGTGAAAAAAAGTTATGTTAACGAGCTTTTTACAAAAAAAGTAGAGGTCAAAACATAAAAAAGTTAAGAAAATCCGAAGATTTTAGTTTAGACCTCAATAACTCCTGAGTGGGGAGGAGTACGGGGCTTGTTGGTCAGTGGTTGGAAAGGCCATGAAGTTCTGCATACAATGAGCTATTGACAGTGATCTCACATCCTGTACTTTCTAAACATCAGGGTATTTTGTGAAAGACTAGCATAATTTCTTAATCACCGTATATCTTCCAAACGGTTGGTGTGGACCCCGCCTCTCACCCTTGCCAAACAATTTTTTACTCGTCTATGTAAATACTATCAGCTTCTGCTCTATGGACCACCATGGAGGAAACACCCTATACATCTTGGATGGAAACACACTTAGAATTTTATATAACATAAAATCCATACGGCGGCTCGAATTTTATCATTTATTGGCAGATTTGACTGAGAATCGATATCTGAGTGATTTTAGGGATTTCATATTACGAATTTGTTTGGTTTTAACTTCACCTCATAGATACGAACCAGTGCCCGATGGGTTATTTGTAAGCCGGAAGAAGCGCTACACCCGGATTACAAATTTTGGATCTTACAAATAACAGATTTCATCAGGATATAATAAGAATGTAATTGATACTGTTGAATTGAGTTGTGAAATTTCAAGTAGGTACACATTATTTAATTTAAAATTTAAACCCCAGTTTAATTAATTTTGAAATAAATTTATTTATCAAACTATTGTAAACTTGGAAACATTGATTACAGTTTGTTTTAATATTTATTAATTCTGTTTATTATGCCCCTGGATCGCTCCGAAATTTGATATATCGCCGAACCGAAAAATAACTGCGCTATCCAACATTATGCCAAACTTCGTACATTTTGTAATTCTAAATTTCGACGAAATATTCGTAACCCACGACTTCGACAATCCTAAGATATATATTTTATGTCGAATCAGGCCATAATGACATAATTCGGCCACCATCTTGTAGATGCCAGCTTAATTTTATATTATATAGGGTATTTGATCCATGGTGGTCAAGAGAACAGGAGGTTATAGTACTCACCTAGCTAAAGTAAAAATTGTATGGCAGGGAGGGGATCATATCAAACATTTCAAAGTTATAGGCTGATTAAGAAAACAACTACTTTTTTACAAAATATCTCAAAATATCTTAAAACGTGCAGATTGTACAGTCGCTGATTCCATGCAGAGCTTTATGGCCTTTCCAATGACTGCTTAACCAGCCCCGCACCCATTTCCTCTCAGTAGTAGTTATGGGGTTCTAATCTAAAAATTTCGTATCTTCTTTTTAATTTGACCCCTCCTTTTTTCAAAAACTAATAATTCGTTAACGGCTACTGCTACCACATAGAGTATAATAGGTCAAATTCAGGGGGAGAGTTCATAGTATATAGAAGAATTCTTAAGAACTTTTATTTAATGATTCTAAATTAAATCACAAATGCAAGAAGAAAAAACAACCGCCTCGTCCGGGGTTTGAAACCGGGACCTTCCGCTTGCTGGGCGACTACTCTTACCACTGAGCTAACGAGACAGATGATTTTCCCTCTTGCATTTATCAATTTATAATTAGCGTACTAAGCCACGTTTTGCTTTCAGCTGGCATTAACCAGTAACGATGAAAGTGCACAAATAAATTTTTTGTAAATTCAAATCATCTGTCTCGTTAGCTCAGTGGTAAGAGCAGTCGCCCGGCAAGCGGAAGGTCCCGGTTTCAAACCCCGGAAGAGGCGGTTGTTTTTTCTTCTTGCATTTGTGATTTAATTTAGAATCATTAAATAAAAGTTCTTAAGAATTCCTCTATTCTCTATCTTGACCGATTCTAACAAGTGTAGGTTCGATTCCCGTCAGGGGAAAAAATTAAACATAGTATATAGTTTTAATAAAAGAAAAGTTATGTTATTCACCTTTTTGCAAAAAAAAAAAAATATATATAGTAGTCAAAGTAAAAAAAGGTAAGAAAGCCGAAATTTTTGACCACCATAACTCCTGTGAGGAGAAAGACGCGGGGCTGATTAAGCAGTCGTTGGAAGGATCATGAAGTTCTGCATAGAATGAGCTCTTAACTGAGACCGTACTTTTTACGATACAGGGTGTTTTGTGAAAAGCTAGCTTTTTTTCTTAATCACACCTTAACTTCGAAACGGTTGATATGCCCCCTCCCCCACTGCCAAATAAATTATTTGTTTGCCTACGTGACTATTATCAGCTCCTGCACTATAGACCACCACGGAGGAAACACCCTGTTTAAAAGCGTTGAAGTATATTGTCGCGGAAGATCAATAAGTGTGCCAAATTTTAGCTTAATGGGTCCCTGGGAAGTAGGTTTAATTAGCATTAAAAATTTTGAACAAGGTCATGGTAGCTTCGAAGCTTCGAGGTCCTTACGTTCGAAGGTCGAAGCTTTGTTCTTTCGAAGATTCTGTAAAAGCTTCGAAAAATAACAGCTCGAATAAATACGTAGTCCATGAAAGTATTTTCGGGACACAGTGTCTGAGAATGTGTTCAAATTACTATTTGTATTGAGCCAAGTTAAATTAAAATTGAAATATTCCAAATCCCCGCTTATTTGAACCTTTGATAAAATAATTAATTTAAGATCCGAGGAAACATAATGAAATTACATAAGTCAAACAAATGCTGCCATTCCTCACATGACAAGTAATAGAAGTGAGACCCAGAAAACGATTATTGTATAATTCCCTCAAATATGTTTGTTTTTCGTACCGCGACAATTCAATTGGCTTAATTGCCGCCCGTTTAGAAGAACGTTGCCTAAGTACAATACCTATGCAACTTTGCGTGTTACCCTAGTACAAAACTAGTGCAACGATTCGAACAGAACTGGGTAAAAATGAATAGACGCCTGCTTTGATAAAAGGAAAACTGTACTATCTTTTATTTTACACAAAATTACGTTTTTATAATGAAAAGATGCTTATTTGATTTTTTCATAAACGCTAAAAATCTAAGCAATATAAAATTTTATTATTTCATAATTTCCCACACACCTTATCACCACAAAATATTTTTGTCGGATTCTAATTACATTGCAATACCT
>OZ005741.1:177718901-177753901 GCA_963930735.1 Dioctria linearis | reverse complement strand
ATTGAGTGATTCATATTTTCCCGCATCTATCATGTTGAGGGAGTCGACTAAATGTATACAAAACTGCTGTTAAAGGAACATTTGTTCTCAGCACCTCTGAAACATGTTGTGGTCTATTCCGGAATGGACCAGCGATTTAAAATCTGTATACTTTTCTCTGGTACGCTATGCGATATCTAGTTCTTATGCCATCTATGCTTTTATCTAAAAATAACTCCATTACATTAGAGAATAATAAGAATTGCAATACAAATATTATGTAATCATCGGGTGTTATGGTCGTAGCAGCATGCTACACTGAGACGAGTTGCTCGCAGCCGGCCCATAGCCACATGAACGGCAAAGAAAGACGCGCTGAGGGCGACGAACAGAAAAAGAGGAAGAAAAAGAAGGTTTTGTTTTTGGACGAGATATCTAAGCTGTGAAAGAAAAAGTGTTTTTTTTTAATTCTTGAATTTAAAAGTAGAAGAGAATGGAAGATTAATAAACTGCTCGACTAAGTAATCTGTTAGTGGTCAGGGAAGAAAAAGAAATATAAGCTGGGATTGATGAAATAAAAGCAGAACAGAAGCGGAAGGGCCCATGTGAAGCATAGTTTGCCTCAACACAAATTATAGCAAGTACATAAAGATCACGCACACAAAAGCCAAGGTATCGTAACTTTAAACTACTATAAATTATCCGGGAAGGGGAATAAGGCTTCGTAAATGCGGACGCTGATGAAATCTTCTGATTAGACTGCTATGTTGACATGTAGACGTGGGGGATTATTATGATGTTCACATTTTCGACGTAAATCGCCGAAGGCAGGCGGCACCAAAATCCTATTCATAGTAGTGCTATACACAAATTCCGAGTTACACAGACTGAATCAGACGGGGAAGCTTTTTTTAACCAAAGAGAATTATTACATATTGTTGGGAACCTTAAACAGACGAATGAGATAGCAATGCATGTTCCTACATTAGTTTGGCAGTACTCCTTCGTATACAAATAAGAAGTCCTAATAAGATAAGGATCACGAGACATGCGCACGTCCAACGTATTCTACAGAGCAATGGTGCTAACTTATCACATTATTTGCCCTCCGAAGTGTATATAGGACATATATGTACTATGTCTGTCGACAGCAAATTCAGGAAAAAATCCAAAATTTAATCCAGATTAGATTAGGAACAGTAGTGTAATCTAAGATAGGATGTAACATTTAAGATTTTTTTGACATTATCAAAAGGATCACCCAGTGGTATTTTATGCATAACTATATTTCTTAAAGAAAGAAACAACAAAATAAAGGAAACACCAGAAGTGTAGGATTAAGATTTAAAAAAAAATGAAGTAGATTTTTGAACAATTCAGTAGAGAATTTAAGAAATTACTGTACACGTAACTAAATTTTTACCGAGGTCTATTGTAACAACAGCGATTTCTCCTCTGATGTTTAGTAGATCAATTAGGTCAAAAGCAAGTGACCAAATACTGAGTTCTAATTTTATTAAATCATTATTGACTTTTTTTTTTAATCGGTTTTGCTAATTTGACTTCTGGATAAATTTATATTACCATAATAACCCTATTATTAGAAAAGTCGCTTAGGCATACTTCTCTAAAGGAAATCCCGGCCACACATCGGTTTATATTCCTTATTGTGTTTTTTTTATTATAATTACAGGAACATTGTCACTGTCCAGGAGGCCTTCGTGGAGGAGAATGTTTCGTGCGACATAATCGCAGAATGGATACTAAGGTAACTAAAGATAGCCTTGTCTGGGATTTCTCTCCATAATTTCCATATCTTTTGTATTGTGTTGTATTAATATGATCCAAGTAGGAGATTATATATTTATGGCCTCATTGGCTCCGTAGTTAAGATCATGACTTAGGATAACTTTGTATGAAGTCAGTACTTAAGGACAGTGGTCCAAGTTAAATAAAATGAGTTTTTTTATAATGTCACTCTGTTCTCGTATTTGGGTTCGCGTGTTTGCGATTTTGTCGCGGCACGTAATTAACGTTCGGATTGTTCGCGTTGTCTCCTTTCGGACTCTATTGGTAGATTCGTAGGTGTACTGCGTGTATTGCTGTACTGGGGAAAATTGCTCTGTACGTTTTGACCTCTGTTGGGCCAGTTGCCGTTACCGGTTGGAGCTCTTGAAAAGTTTTGCAATAATCGCAATCGACAATCCCGTGCTAAATGGTTCGGCTTCCTGCAATAAGAACAAGTCAGGAACTGGACTTCCCTTTTGTCTTGTCTAGGAGCAAAATTCGGCAGGTTTGTGTTTCTAAAACAGGATTCCTTGGTATGCCCTTCTTTGTGACATATCTGGCAGGTGAGCGTGCGTTTAGGAAAGTTCCTCGCGTGCTTTGGGAACGTTGACTCGTCTCTTTCGAGTCGGGAGGCCTGTTCCAGGGCGTATGAAATTGCCCTTTTCAAATCTATTTCTCCGCGAGCCTTTACTAGCAGCCTCAGGCTATTATTTCTTAGGCCATCTTCGAAAGCTTGGATGGTTTGCCGAGTATTTTCGATGATCAGATATTCGCGTACGTTCCGCTCCTCCGAGCTCTGATACGTAGCTGAGTTAAGCGATGTTAAAAGCTGGCATTGTTTTTCACTGAACTTCTTAACTGACTCTCTGTGGATCGGTTCTGCTTAGTAGACCGAATTTCATTTTGGAATGCAGCTCTAGACTGCTTTTCCTGAAATTGAGATTGCAATTCCTGTGCTAGGTCATTCCACTTAGCGCAGAACTTATACTGGACTAACTCAAAGGCCGGTCCCTGCAGTCTGGTCTTTACAATTTCTAAGAAGAGCTTCTGTTCGGCGGCAGATTTCGAAGATGATAACAGCACGTTTCCACATGCTATGAATTTATTTAATTCCCCTGGGTCAGCGTTAAATGTAGGGACTAAATTGTGCACGTCCGATATGCTCAGTTTCATCTCTGTGGAATCCTGGGGAGTATCTTCAGTCATGTTGTGGAAAGGTAACTCTTCGTACAAGTCCACAACTATCCGCCGGTTTCGGGTTAAAATTTTGTTGGGAAAACGTATCTTTCCTTTTCAAAAGTTTATGGGATTTCGCGTTAAAATAGCAAAATTCTGCTCACTTAAAATATATTTTGAAGTGCACAGAAAGGGATGAGTAGAAAGCGGGTGAATGAGTGAGAAATTTCAAGGACTCAATTGAAAAATGCGTGCATGACAGACAACATGAATTCCTCGTCTTACTAAAAAAATTTGTTTTGGAATAGATAGTTGCTTTGGAACACCTTACTAATAACAAGGTCACACATTTCAAAGTCACAAAACGAAGATATCTATATACTTGACAGTACCTTCTATACGGACAACTACAAATAGAAATTTTCAAGAAGGATGCGGACATCCATTCTTGGCAAATTCGCTATCACCAAGATCAATCATAAATTGGTGTGTAAAACATAAATCGTAGACATATAAATTATTTCAGTGAGGTTTTAATTATATCACTTTGGTAATATGTATTATTTCTGACCCAATGTATAATATCCACCTGCAACAAGTTAACCAACAAATGGCGTGGAGAGAGTCTCGTTTTCACGGATATTGGTAATTTGGATTTTATGCCGCCACGTAGTTTTTTATTTATAAAATTTTTGTTAAATTTGAAAATAAAGAGGAGAAATCATTGGACTTATTAAAAACTAATTTCTTTACGGAAACTTTTGATTTCAGATAAAAAATAAAAGGTCTTATTTGAGAATTTCTTTTGTACGCATTTTCCCCTCACACTTTCGTACCGTTTCCCATCCAGCTCTTCCGTCAAAAGAAAGAAAGAAATAAAACACAATTTGGTATATTGGCGAAGATATCGTTTGGGGTTCAATATATATACAGGGTTCAATATATATACAGGGTGTTCCGTAAATGTCTTTAATCCTTTAAGGGGATGAAAGTAGAGGTCATTTGGGTGATACTTTTATATCGAACTCCGCTGGGTTTTCGAGTAAATCGATAATATCGATTTTCGAGATTTTGCATACCTCTTCAGAGTAATTTCGTTATAAGTTCTATTGTAATTAATGGATTGTGACGTTCAAACCTCTATTTAAAAGAACACAAATTGGCCTTTCCAAGAATGTATAATAAGTTATAATTGTGCCTTCAATTATTTAAAAAAGAACAGTTTTCTACAGAATTTTTTATTTCACCAAAATTTGTGTCGCGCTTCAGTGTTCATTTATTCGAAATATCACCATTGCACGAACTTGGCAAAACTATGCAAAAATTTGCGCATTATGTTCCCTTTCCAAAATGACCTCCCTAAGTGCTATCAACAATAACAATCAAAAGTTATAAGCAAACATTTGGAAGATGTGCCCATCGAGGTTATCTTCAGTTTTCTCGTAGGATTCTATCTCCCCCTACAGTTTTTAACCTACGACAACCACTTATATGTCATTATACGGGAATCTGAACTGGCTATTAGATAGGGTACTTTTCGATCTCGAATTTCGAAAATGGAGGGCGTAATTTCGAAAAAACACTTTTTTACCAAACTTGATATTTACGTAGATTTCGTTATTCCGCATCTTCATTTTTGCTGGAGGGGTAGCTCTGGGAGGGGTGGGAGTTCAAAGTTGAAGAAGCGGATACACATCCTTAAGAATCACAAATTATTAAACAAAACTTTTACGTTGACTATGTCTTGTTTAGATCAGACAGCTTGTAAAAGCAATGGAAATGCAAAAGCAGTTAGTTACAATAAATACTGATCAAAGGTGGATTCAGATTAAGAAAGTGGTGTGCCAACCACTCACAACTGCTGAAAGATATCGCTCAAAATCAAAGAGAACTGCAATTGGACCTCAGTATTGGCACTGAAGAACACATTAAAACTATTGCACTGATTTGTTGACCTAAGTGATCGAACCAAATTTATTCGAATATATATTTTTTTTAATATCAACATGCTGTGGCTTCAAATGTAACCTGATGGTTATAGTCTCTTCTCTGAAGTTGATTAAGTCACCGTCTTGGTCAAGGAGCTTCAATGTTAGAGAACTTATACGTTTGGTGTTCACAGGCAAATAGATTACATTTTTGGGTACCTCCACTATTCAGTTGCCTTAACTTCACTCTTCAATGTATTATTGTTAGCCTTTATCGCAACCTTTATCCTTCTCCCTTCTTTATCCAAGTATCCTTGTACATATTTTGCTAGATCATCAATCTCATAGGATCCAACAGGTATCTCAACAACCTCATTCCCTACATGAACCAGATTATTGCTCACATCAATATTTGGTATAGAGTTGTATGTTTGAAAATCAATTAATCCACAAACATAATCCGTTGCTACCTCCAGCGGGGGAAAGTACTCAGCAGTAAGTAGAGATGAATTTCCCGTGAGATTAAGTGTTAATGACATGGCGGTTGATAGTGAACTGTCACAATTTCAATATAGATACATTTATTTATAGATAATAATTAATGGCTATAACAATTATATAAAAACTCTAAACATAAATGACCGCAAATTACTGCATCATAGTTCTGATAAGAACTGTAGTTGTACGTAATATTACTACCCAAGTAGTTTATGAGCTCCCTTGGTGGTTGGAGATTGCCAAACCTATCAAAGTATTCGATGTTATCACCTTTATTGTAGTACGCTACCCAGTGTGTACCTGCTCCAGTTGAGATGTCCAAGTTAACAATACCGCTTTCTCGCTTCCATGGCTTTTTAGGTAGATTATCACGCATAAATACTCCTCTGAAGTGCGGTAAGTGTGGGGTATACTTGTGAAGATCCAACTCATTTAGCGGTCTTTTGGGTAGCGTCTTTAATAGTTTTTTGGTTGAGGTTGTAGATAGAGTCCAAGTCCTTTTCTGTACGGCTTCAGGAACAGTCCGTTTCCATCTTTACCAACCGCTATAGTTTCCATTGCTTGGTTATGACGTTTGCTTTCTTCCAATTTTGCCTTTGCGGCACTGATATCATTTACTGCTTTAGCTATGCCTACTGCACCTCCTGATAGTGCTCCCAATACTGAAAGCCCAGCACCCAACGGGATGAGGAATGGAAGTGCCCCACCAACCTTTGGTACAGGTATCACTCATGGAGTTTTAATTGATTTCTTCTTTCTTTTCACAATATTTTTTTAGCTGCACTAAGAGCTATTTTTGTAGCTTCCATCAAGTCTTTGGGTTTTTTGACTTTTAAAATTTTACGTGCATTTCGTACTGCTTCTCGGAATGTGGGTTGGCGTTTATTTTTAGCCTTAAGACCCATACATAGCTTAATTTTAGCCTTCATTGCGTTTGTTATAAGCCAAGCGTTGGCACGTTCACTCAAATTTGCATCCGTAGATTTTGCACGCTGCCAGGCTTTTTCAGCTAGTATTTTATCAGCTATATGTCGATCACTTGTATCTTTATGTCGCGAGTATGCTATATCGTGTTCCTTGCAGGCTGCATCCAGTGGATTAATGCCCGGATCTCCTCTCGCCAATCTTTGTTGTAACTTTGTTCCTGGTCCACAGTACTGGCATCCCGGTAGATGCCCCCTTTCAAAGATTTTCTGGAGCGTTTCGATTTGTGATCTGACATCTTATAAGGTTCCGATGATACTGTTGAAATGTAATATAATCAGGTGTACTTATAGGAATCCCGTTAGTCTTCAATATGCGTTTCATTAAACAACAACAAGCTTTTCCTGTTCGAAATGCTGATGTAGCTGTTATGAAGGTGAAAAAGAAGCATGGTCCCCTATTGCCTAATAGTATAAGGAGCATCATTGTTGGACCATCCAATTGTGGAAAAACTAATGTTATGATAAGTTTTCTGGAACATCCCAATGGTCTGAGATATGAAAATATTTACATATATTCCACATCTTTACATCAGCCAAAGTATGAATACTTGAAGCGAGGATGACTCCCATATCAGGATTGGGGTATTATACATTCTCAAACAACTGCGACGTTCTACCTCCAGAGGAAGTCAAATCACATTCAGTGTTTATTTTCGATGATGTAGCATGTGAAAAGCAAGATAATGTGCGATCCTATTTTTGCATGGGACGCCACGAAGATATAGACAGCTTCTATCTCTGTCAAACATATACGCATATACCAAAGCACTTAATACGTGACAATGCTAATTTAATAATCTTATTCAAGCAAGATGACTTGAATTTGAAACATGTCTATAATGATCATGTGAATACAGACATGAAGTTTGATAAATTTCGAAGAACCTGTGCTGCGTGTTGGAAGGATGAATATGGTTTCTTGATGATTGATAAGGATAGCTCATTAAACAAGGGGCGCTACCGTAAAGGGATTGATACCTTCATTGTACTATAAAAGGATGAAACATGCGAAACCTTCATAAGTCGAAGTTGTAACTCAGTCGAAAGCACACCGAATCCTGTGGACCTGCTGAGTAGATTAAAGCTGTTCACCTATTATCAGACCTGTTTGAAAAGCTGTTAACCTGTTATCAGACCTGTTTGAAAAGCTGTTAAGCTGTTATCAGAGCTGTTTGAAAAGCTGTTAAGCTGTTATCAAAGCTGTTTGGAAAGCTGTTAAGCTGTTATCAAAGCTGTTTGGAAAGCTGTTAAGCTGTTATCAAAGCTGTTTGGAAAGCTGGTTATCAGAGCTGTTTGAAAAGCTGTTAAGCTGTTATCAAAGCTGTTTGGAAAGCTGTTAAGCTGTTATCAAAGCTGTTTGGAAAGCTGTTAAGCTGTTATCAAAGCTGTTTGGAAAGCTGTTAATCTGTTATCAGAGCTGTTTGGAAAGCTGTTAAACTGTTATCAGAGCTGTTTGGAAAGCTGTTAAGCTGTTATCAGAGCTGTTTGGAAAGCTGTTTAAAAAGCTGTTAAGCTGTTATCAGAGCTGTTTGGAAAGCTGTTAAGCTGTTTGGAAAGCTGTTAAGCTGTTATCAGAGCTGTTTGAAAAGCTGTTAAGCTGTTACCAGAGCTGTTCGGAAAGCTGTTATCAGAGCTGTTTGGAAAGATGTTTACCTGTTATCAGAGCTGTTTGAAAAGGCGTTATTCAGTTTATATCGAAGATCAATGAAAATCTATTAAAAGAAATCATCAAGACAAGGAATGCAGTGCGAAGGAAATTTAAAGCTCTAAGGATGGGAAGGATTGAAGCAGAAGCTCAACTTGAAGAAACCTTTAAGCCAATCACTAAACCATTAAAAGAGTTTGTTAGAAGAGTCAAATACGAGCCACCGGATATAGCCAAGTTTGAGACAAAAGACACAAAAGAAGAAGGAGAAGAAGAAGCAAAAGAAGGAGAAGAAGCAAAAGAAGAAGCCAATGATATTGTGGAACCTTTTACCCCTCCAAAACGAAAATATGTGAAAATGGAGGCTAGTAGCACACCTATAAATTATGGAGATTATTCCTTAACATCTGAAGAAGAATTCGCAACACCTAAACATTCAAGAACATTGACAGGAAGCTCTCCTGTCACCTCCCCCGATACGTCTGGATACATAGTTTCAAACTATTTAAAGCTATGCACTGATAATAGCCCTAAAATTGATCCAACCTATGGAGTTTACTATGATGACAACGCGTGGAGAATCGGTAATTCAACGTTTGATTTTGATAATGTAGGAAATATTGTTATCAAGGGGAAGAGCTATAAAACAACTTTGGTGTTATGTGAGCTGCTATTTATGAAAGATCCTGTAAAAAGTCTATATACTAAAGAGGATCTAACTAATTATGGATCTGTTTTGAGAGATACCAATGCATATAAACGTGACTATGCTGAAGATGGGCAAATAAAGGGTACTAGAGCGGCTAAGTATAAAGCTATAATCAGTAAACTTATACAGCATAAAGGAATGGGACTAATGCGTCTGCCTAAGGAAAACATTGATCACATTTACTGGGATGATCCAAATGAATTAATGGATAGACTGCGTCTTCTAATGGCATCAAAGCAGGCTGGAAACACCAGTCACAACAATGAAATTGTATCTATCCTGGAGGAGTTGCGAGAAGCAGATATTATAGTTTAAATACTACTTCATTACCATACTTCATCACAATCTACAGATGAGCGTTGACAAGTTTGGACGTCTCTCTAAGCGAGGATATCTTGGGAAAGCAGGTGAACGTGGACCAACAGGAGCTCAGGGACCAGCCGGTAAACAAGGAATTCAAGGACCAGATGGTAAACAAGGAGCTCAGGGTCCAGCTGGTGAAAAAGGAGAGCGGGGTATTGGATTTAATTTAACGATAAACGGAGACTACGATCTAAACTCAAAGTGTATAAAACGACTTGGTGAACCCCTTGAAAATGATAATGCTACTACCAAAGACTATGTTGACAAGAAAATTAAAATAAGTGTTGAAGAAATAAAAAAAAACTAGAGGTGACAAATTTAACGCAATATATCAATGATGAAATCGCGAAGATTGAAAACTATCTGTTTACTTCAGTAATAAATAAGAAAGACTTGACAGCAAAAGATGGTGTATATGAGTAAAAACTCTTGTGGCAAGCAGACTTGGTTGAAATGGATCCCTACAAGTATGTGAACAAGGGTTACCGCTATCTACTGACAGTCATTGATACCTTCTCCAAATATGCATGGGCAATTCCAATTAAAAGATAAACTGGTGTGGAAGTAAGAGATGCCATGCAGTCTATATTAAGCGAAGGACGAATACCTAAAAACCTGCAGACTGATGATGGAAAGGAATTCTACAACAGTCTCTTTAAAAATCTAATGATGAAGCATGCAATTAATCATTACTCTACGTACAGTTTCCTCAAAGCATCAATAGTGGAACGATTTAACCGAACTCTAAAGGATATGATGTGGAAGGAATTCAGCTTTAATGGAACTTATCAGTGTATTGGTATGGTAAAGAAACTGCTTACTGAATACAACTCAAAAATACATCGAACTACGAAAATGAGACCACGTGATATTAACGCCTCCAATGAGAAAGAACTGCTTTCAACTGTATACTGTTATATAAAGATTGTTGTTCCTGCAAAGTATAAAGTTGGAGATTTTGTACGCATCAGCAAATACAAGCATATATTTGAGAAAGGCTATACACCAAACTGGACAGCTGAGATTTTTAAAATTATTAAAGTTCAAAACACAAACCCCATCACATATCAGCTGGAAGATTATCAAGGAAATCCAATCACAGGAGGCTTTTATGAATTGGAGCTGCTGAAAGTTAAACACCCAAACCTATATCTCGTAGAGAAAATCTTAAAGAAGAGTGGAGATAAAGCTTACGTTAAATGGCTCGGATTTTCATCAAAACACAATTCTTGGATTAATAACAAAGATGTTTTATAATTTCTTGAAAAAACACCTATAATACAATTTAAAATAAATATATATTTATAAGACTTTATACATGTAGCTATAATGCAAATTACTTTAATAAATGAAACTAAAACTATAATACATAATTTATTTACACTAGATTTAGATTCTTTCTGGGGTTGCCACTTGTTGATCTGATGAAATGGAGTAATGCCCCAAGGTTAAGTATCCGCCGTTCCGCTCATAATATGTCGCTTATTATCATAAGGACTCATATCCAAATAAATGCACAGCTACACACATCCACCCGCGCCTTAGGTAACGTTTCCTCAGACACCAAGTAGCCCAGCCCAACATACCACAGGCACTCATACTAAAGTAAACAACTGAAACCAAACTCAAGCTGACAAGTATACAGCCCCCGATATAAATTCGCTTAGGGTATTTCACATCATTACTTAAGCCGTATACATTCTACCCAAGCCTTGGTATAGGTAACGTAGCCGAATCCAACACACCACAGACAATCCTAGTCATAGTATCAGATATTGCCACTACAGCTCTCAGCCAACCTCCAGTACCTATCCCCAAAGTGATATCGTATCCCCAAGCCCGAGATGATGTAGTACCGGCTAATGCCACCAGGGGACCTTGCTCAAGAAATGGTGTTTGCACTCGAAAGAGCAACTGTGAATTTTCTCTGCACGCACCCCCAAGACCCAATAATAATAATAATTTGCTAAGAAAACATCAATCCAAGGTGATATCATGTTGTGAAATTCGAATGATGTTGATATCTACAACTTCCCCGCTAAGAAAACTTATTTAGGCACACCACTTGAAAACAGCAAAACCAAGATGACGTCATTTTGATATCTACAACCTCCCCGCTAATAAATCGTCAAGCAAGAAAACAGCAAAACCAAGGCATGGTGGTAGTACCTGCTAATGCCGCTAGGGAACCTTACTTTCCCTCGAGATGAACAACATGTGAAGTACCGGCTAATGCTGCTAGGGAACCTTACTCAAGAAATAGTGTTTGCATTCGAAAGAGCAACTGTGACTTTTCAATACACGCACCCCCTAAACCCAATAATATTAATTTGCTGAGAAAACATCAAGCCAAGGTGATGTCATGTTGTGAAATTCGAATGTTGCTGATATCTACAACTTCCCGGCTACCAAGATGACGTCATGCTGATATCTAGAACTTCCCCGCTAATAAAAGAAAACAGCAAAACCAAGGCATGCTGATAGTTCCGGTTAATGCCGTTAGGTAACCTTACTCAAGAAATGGCGTGCCCGTAGAGGATCTCTGATACAAAATCATAATAAAAAAGCCCACATTTAGGCACACCACACATCCAAGAAAACCTTATGCTGGTAGTATCGGCTAATGCGGCTAGGACGCAGTCAAGATCAAATGACACATCCACACTCACTCGCACGCGCGCACGCGCACACACACACACGCACACGCACACACACACACACACACACACGCACACACACACGCACACACACGCACACACACACACACACACACACACACACACACACGCGCACACACACACACATACACACACACACACACACACACACACACACACACACACACACACACACACACACACACACACACACACACACACACACACACACACACACACACACACACACACACACACACACACACACACACACACACACACACACACACACACACACACACACACACACACACACACACACACACACACACACACACACACACACACACACACACACACACACACACACACACACACACACACACACACACACACGAAAACCGTAGTACGGGAGCATGCTGCTAGTACCGGTTAATGCCCGAGGGTGCAGTCAAGACCAAATGACACATTCCGGTAGTACCGGTTAATCCCGCTAGGGCGCAGTCGAGACTCCATACCGACCCTATGAAGGTAAGGCCACAATTTTTTCTTAGTAATTTATCCCAAATTTCTTCCTTCGAATTATCATGCATTGGCCGAGGCCGAGAGCCCTAATATAAAATCAATGATGCCTCGAGCTGATGGAAGGAAGGCCGCAATTTTTTCTTAGAAATTTAATGGAAAATTTTTCCCTAGAATTTATACGCACTTTTGGAGGGCGACAACAATTGCTATGAGTGTAGACGCGTAGCCAAGCAATAAGCAAAAAATATTCTAGTAAATTTCTAAGAAAACATTGCGGCCTTCCCTACATCCTATTGGAGCGAGGCACTGTGTATGCTATTAATTATTGTCTATGGCCCTGTCAAAACCCTCGAGAATACTTCACAAGCCATGAAACAGACTCCCTCAATACCGCATGAGAGCCCCAACTGAGTCCTCACATTCTAAAATATTTGCAGTGCTCTTATGTAAAACTGACAAAAGTTTGATTTGAATAGCTCCTCCGCCCTAAACTACTATTCATACATTCTTATCTTCCGATCCGTAATAAAATTTTCATACCTTTCCTAACAAAATTATTTGAAAAAATTTATCTTAACCAAATGACTAC
The DNA here is from genome assembly GCA_963930735.1 of Dioctria linearis. Taxonomy (NCBI): domain Eukaryota; kingdom Metazoa; phylum Arthropoda; class Insecta; order Diptera; family Asilidae; genus Dioctria; species Dioctria linearis. The sequence continues at coordinate 177,741,058 of OZ005741.1, read as the reverse complement.
GATTTCTCAAACAAAAATTCTCAGCTGAGTAATCATTGTAATGTCGCTGTGCATTCATGGGATGCCGCGGGCTGATGATATCGAATGTAGCTGCCTACAGATTCGGACTCCGGCTGCACATGCACACATGCAGTTATCACTCAGCTGAGAGGTATTGAGCCTAAAATGGTAAGGTTACTTTGTAATCAAAACTATTTTATTATTTTGTTAAGTAAGGTATATAGAAAGTGTAGCGTTTGGGAAGGTAAGGAACCAAGCTTTAAATTACTAGAAGACAATTTTCCTGTATGGATAGTAGTTTAGGCTCAATAGCATATATAAAGTCAATGTTTTGAACTTTTCCATACGTATCAATATAGAACATTTTTGAAAACGGACTCCGCACGCACACATATAGGTTTCTGTTTCAAGGCTTGGGAAGTATCAAAACGCTCGAGAATACATTGAGTGATTCATATTTTCCCGCATCTATCATGTTGAGGGAGTCGACTAAATGTATACAAAACTGCTGTTAAAGGAACATTTGTTCTCAGCACCTCTGAAACATGTTGTGGTCTATTCCGGAATGGACCAGCGATTTAAAATCTGTATACTTTTCTCTGGTACGCTATGCGATATCTAGTTCTTATGCCATCTATGCTTTTATCTAAAAATAACTCCATTACATTAGAGAATAATAAGAATTGCAATACAAATATTATGTAATCATCGGGTGTTATGGTCGTAGCAGCATGCTACACTGAGACGAGTTGCTCGCAGCCGGCCCATAGCCACATGAACGGCAAAGAAAGACGCGCTGAGGGCGACGAACAGAAAAAGAGGAAGAAAAAGAAGGTTTTGTTTTTGGACGAGATATCTAAGCTGTGAAAGAAAAAGTGTTTTTTTTTAATTCTTGAATTTAAAAGTAGAAGAGAATGAAAGATTAATAAACTGCTCGACTAAGTAATCTGTTAGTGGTCAGGGAAGAAAAAGAAATATAAGCTGGGATTGATGAAATAAAAGCGGAACAGAAGCGGAAGCGCCCATGTGAAGCATAGTTTGCCTCAACACAAATTATAGCAAGTACATAAAGATCACGCACACAAAAGCCAAGGTATCGTAACTTTAAACTACTATAAATTATCCGGGAAGGGGAATAAGGCTTCGTAAATGCGGACGCTGATGAAATCTTCTGATTAGACTGCTATGTTGACATGTAGACGTGGGGGATTATTATGATGTTCACATTTTCGACGTAAATCGCCGAAGGCAGGCGGCACCAAAATCCTATTCATAGTAGTGCTATACAGAAATTCCGAGTCCTGGAACTTACACAGGCTGAATCAGACGGGGAAGCTTTTTTTAACCAAAGAGAATTATTACATATTGTTGGGAACCTTAAACAGACGAATGAGATAGCAATGCATGTTCCTACATTAGTTTGGCAGTACTCCTTCGTATACAAATAAGAAGTCCTAATAAGATAAGGATCACGAGACATGCGCACGTCCAACGTATTCTACAGAGCAATGGTGCTAACTTATCACATTATTTGCCCTCCGAAGTGTATATAGGACATATATGTACTATGTCTGTCGACAGCAAATTCAGGAAAAAATCCAAAATTTAATCCAGATTAGATTAGGAACAGTAGTGTAATCTAAGATAGGATGTAACATTTAAGATTTTTTTGACATTATCAAAAGGATCACCCAGTGGTATTTTATGCATAACTATATTTCTTAAAGAAAGAAACAACAAAATAAAGGAAACACCAGAAGTGTAGGATTAAGATTTAAAAAAAATGAAGTAGATTTTTGAACAATTCAGTAGAGAATTTAAGAAATTACTGTACACGTAACTAAATTTTTACCGAGGTCTGTTGTAACAACAGCGATTTCTCCTCTGATGTTTAGTAGATCAATTAGGTCAAAAGCAAGTGACCAAATACTGAGTTCTAATTTTATTAAATCATTATTGACTTTTTTTTTAATCGGTTTTGCTAATTTGACTTCTGGATAAATTTATATTACCATAATAACCCTATTATTAGAAAAGTCGCTTAGGCATACATCTGTAAAGGAAATCCCGGCCAGACATCGGTTTATATTCCTTATTGTGTTTTTTTTATTATAATTACAGGAACATTGTCACTGTCCAGGAGGCCTTCGTGGAGGAGAATGTTTCGTGCGACATAATCGCAGAATGGATACTAAGGTAACTAAAGATAGCCTTGTCTGGGATTTCTCTCCATAATTTCCATATCTTTTGTATTGTGTTGTATTAATATGATCCAAGTAGGAGATTATATATTTATGGCCTCATTGGCTCCGTAGTTAAGATCATGACTTAGGATAACTTTGTATGAAGTCAGTACTTAAGGACAGTGGTCCAAGTTAAATAAAATGAGTTTTTTTATAATGTCATGAGAATGTGCTGAATTTAAATGTTTTATCCTCTCACTCTCCCGGAGTCCTCTTCCCTTGACATGAAGGTCGACTAGGTTCACTACTTCTCTCCTATTTACAGATCAACAAGGGACACTGTACAACATGACTGCTGCCCTCACTGTCGTTGGGTATAATGGTCCCTTCAGGACCAAGTATGTGCTTCTTTTGGTTTTTGCCTGAAGGCACGAAATTTCTTTTTGTATAAGTTAATGAATTTAATTCGGTCAGAACTAAAAAAAAAAATAACACGAAATTTATTTGAAGTGATTTTATTGAAATGCAAATTACAACCAACTAAATCTAAAATCTAAAAATCTACTTTAGGGAAAAATACTGCTGGCTGAAATCCGTGTGAACGGAAAGTTGGCTGGTCAGCATAAAATGCCTGGGAATGAAATGTGGCCTTGCAACGTGCTGCCGGTATGTTGCCGTGGGTGAAATACGATTCCTTGTTCTGTTGTGGGAATGTAAATGAAATGCATCTTAACTCCTCCCTTCTTAAGTTCAAATGTCCTCATTTGTTTTAGAAGAATGGCGTTTCGTAAAATTTCCTTCTGGAAGGTCTCGGGATGATTGTTTTCGGAGAATCTGTTGCCTCGGATGCTGCGTTTTGTACTGGTGTTTTAGGGCTCTGCGGGTTATTAACTGCGTTCCTTTCTGTATGCTCTATTTACCCTGCATTAGGATTCTCAGTGTTGTAGGTTGAGTTTGAGATTCGTACTGATCTATTTCTTCTGCATTTAATTATTAGGATGACTATTGCAAGGATGGTAATGAATGAGATGAGGCCGTAGCTGGTAAACTGATGGATGTATTTTTCTGTTTTCAGCAATTCTATTTGGCTAGTATTATTAATATGAATGTCTTTCATCATTTGAAGCGATAGTATTTCCTTGTATTGGCTTTCTTGAGGGGTCGGTTGGAGAAGCTGGAAGCGCCTGGAGCATCGATTTCTCTATGGAGATGAAAGTTTTGTCGTTCACGGTTACGCTTGTATTATGAAACTTGATAACGTATGTCCCATTGAGGTTGCTGGATTCGTTTGCTATGTTGATATTTCCATCGAATTGATTAAGAAGTAATAATCTTTCTGAAATTTTTTTCTATCATTGGGATATGTTGATTGTTGGTTTGGTTGCATTTTGAAGGTCGACTTTTAAGTAGATTTGGTAGACAAGTAGAGTTACTTATATTTAAAATATTCCTATAGTTACAGATTGACAAAAAGTTAACTGTTTTACACTCATTCAAAATACCATAGATTTTATTTTTATCTTTTAATATTTGATTGTGTTCGATTTTATTTATTTTATTGTTTCTTTTAACAGGTTTTAATAATAATTTATCATAGATTTCTGATGATGTCATAGGTATGTAAACAATATAAAGCAAACATGTGCTATTAGTTATAATTTTAATGTCTGCGAAGTCTAGTGCTTCTTCAGGGGTGGCGTACGGTAGATTTTCTTTCTCTAGTGTTTCGATTGCTAATTTTATTTCTGAACTTGATAATAAAAAGGAATTTATGACTCCTATTCTAGCCCAATGAATGGCATACTTTATATTAATTATTTCTTCTTTAATAAGTCTTAACTTGTACTGTATGGTCATACCTAGCTGATCAATTATCCCATTATCTGTTTTTATAGCACTAGAAATTTCATTCGCAATTCTGGTGATATTATTTATTCTTTCGTTGTGTAGTTGGTTTATTATTGCTTGCTTATTGTTGTTTTCTAGAACATTGTTTATTTTATTTTTTAAAATTTCGAAATCTTCATGATCGGAATTCCCTGCGATCCATTTCAAAGCGCTACCAATAAAGTCTAGTGATCTTTTCGTTTTATCGAATTTAATGCCGTCCAACAATGTCTGTGATTGTGTAAGTTACCGGTACTGATGGAAATGATTTGGGAGTTCGTATAATCTAGTATCTGCACTTCCCCAGTTGTTATGCTGAGGGCACACCTGTAACGAAGAATTACGACCGTTTTAGTTCCTAATATTACTTTTATGTACTATTTTCCCTGATTCTGTTAGGACCGTAGTATTTCTATTTTCTCTAACTGTTTTTTTCTTGTATCTTACTGTTAGTTTGGAACCAAGATGTTTGTTATGCTTAACATAAATGATCTGACCTGTTTGGTAATTTTTAATTGGTTTGCGTTTTTTGTTATGGAATGCAACATCTTTTTGCTGTTTGTCCATTAACCTATTAATATTGCCAAGGCGAATTCTCTCGAGTTCTTCAGGACTTGCGTTCGGCGTTCTGCCATAAAACAGTTCTACGGGTTTTTTCCTCGTGGTTGAGTGAATGGAATGGTTGTATTCGTTTATAGATCTTTCCAATAGCTCCTCGAATGTTCTTTCGATTCCTTCTGTTTTCAAACACCTCATGATCTCGGAAAGGGTTGAATGGAATCGTTCGATCTGGCCATTAGTTTCGCTCTTGTATGGAGGAACCTTGAATACCCTGATCTTTAAACCGTCTTCCATCATAGAGATTATGGAGCGAGAATGAAGAGCTTTTTCATTATCGATCACTATGACTTCGGGTACACTGAAGAAGAATAGGATATCCCTAAGAGGCTGTTTTATGTCCTCTGCTGCTTTAGATTGTATGGGTTTGCAATATGCGAGTTTTGTTAGTTTATCTATGGCAGTGATCTTTTCTCGGTTGAATAGATATCTATATGGAGTGTGTGACCGGGATACTTGGGAATGGGTGTAGGGCAGATTACCTGATTATTAGGGTGGCGGTCATATTTGTTTTCTTTACAGGTCTCACATCGTTTGACTAGGAATTTGATTCTCTTACTCATTTTTGGAAAGTAGTATTTTTCAAGGACTTGTTCTTTATTTTCTTGGGCATTACGATGTGCTCGTCTGTGAATGGTTAGTATTCTTTCGTCTATTTCGTCATCGTTCGTAATGTCTTGTACCATTTTCTGCGTAAAGCGTACTTTGTAATTTCTGAAATGTATTAGGTTGATTTCTTGGATTTTGCCCATTATTGCTTCTGTGGTTTAGATGCCGGTGATTATAAGGGGGTTTAGGTATCTTTTGAAAATATTAATGATATCTTCTTCGGAGTATTCGAGTCGTATAAGAATGTGTCTTGTAGTTTGGGAAAGGGTTTTTTTCTTTGGTAACTGTTTTCACGACCTTGTTGTAGTATCAGCTGATTTCGGAAAACGTTGACGGGGACTTCGACTGAAGGGATCAGGTGGTGTGATTGGAGGTATTCTTGATAGGGCATCGGCTACAAAATTTGTAGTTCCTGGTTTATATTTGAGTTCGTAATTGTACTCTTCCTGAATTGCCTTCCATCGTTTCATTTTAGAATTGTTGTTTCTATTGCTAAGTGCATATGTCAGCGGCTGATGGTCTGTAAATATCTTGACCTTTTCGGATCCGTAGAGGAAGTTTCTCGAGAATTTAGAGCCCAAATTATGGCGAGCATTTCTTTCTCATTCGCTGCATAGTTTTCTTCCGTTTTATTAAGAGTTCTAGACAGGAATGTGATTGGTCTCCCTTCCTGGGCTAGAACTGCACCGAGTGCGAAATTTGAAGAGACGGTAGTAAGTTCGAACTCTTTCTTAAAGTTCGGGAAAGATAATATGACATCTTCTGATGCAAGAGAAATTTTGAGTTTGTTGAAAGCTTTTGCAGCTTCGTCATTTAAAGAGACTGGTTTGGATTTTGAGATATTTCTGGACACATGTCCATCTTCCGCTCTTAAAAGCGCTGTAAGCGGTTTTGTAATTTTGGCATAATCTTTGATGAAGCGCCGATAGTGGCCAGCCATTCCAAGAAATGATCTAAGTTCTTTTATTGTTTTGGGAGGCGGAAAATTTACTATACCCTGTACTTTTTTGAGATTGGTCTTAATACCATCTTTTGAAATAATGAATCCTAAAAATTCTACTTCGTCTTGTAGAAATTCGCTTTTGTCTAGCTGGATTTTCATATTGGCCGCTTCTAAGACTTCGAATACTAGTTCCAAGTTTTTGAAATGTTCTTCTTCGGTCTTACCGAAAATTACTATATCATCTATATAGATGTAGCACCTTTTGCCAATGTGATTTCGGAGAATATCGTCAAGAGCTGGTTGGAAGATTGAAGGTGCGTTTTTTAATCCGAAAGGTAGGCGTGTAAGCTCGTATTTGCCATGATTGACTGAAAACGCTGTTTTTTCAATGTCAGATCCCTTTAATGGAATCTGGTGAAAACCGCTTTTCACATCTATGGTAGTGAAGAATTTGTTATCGCCTAGGTTGGCTAAAACATCGTTGATTTCGGGGATCGGGAATTGTGACACTATTCAATTTGCGATAGGCGATCACCATTCGATATTTCTTTTCTCCGGATGCATCTTCTTTCTTGGGGACTACCCAGACTGGAGAATTATACGGTGATTTAGATGGCCTAATTATACTGTCTGCAAGAAGTTGCTTTATTTGTTTGTCCACTTCTTCTTTAAGAGCCATGGGATAAGGGTATGTTTTAGAATAAACTGGTTCAGAGTTATACGTCCGTATCTCACCTTTGACTATTGTGGAGTAGGTTAACTTTTCATTGGGCTCGGGGAATAGTTTTGGGTGGTTTCCTACTATTTTATTCAATTTCCCTTTTTGGACTGGGCTGAGGTGAGACGTTCTAAGAGTGGGGATAACCTGCGATGTTTTAGGGTCAATGTTGTTAACAGACTCAGAAATGTGTTGTTTTAGCGGTATTTTTATATTTGGGGCGATAGTCATAAATTCTTGGCTTGTGTGAATTGTTGCCTTGAGTTGTTTTAGACTGTCGTTGCCGATAATCCCGTCGAAGGATCAAAGGCTAGGTAAGATGAAGAATTTTAATTTCCGTTCTGGTCCAAAAAGATCTATTAAGGCATGATGAGTTATTCTAACGTTGCCTGCTACCGAGCTTGCTACAAATGGCTTTTCATTGGGGATGGGATTTCTAACGTATTGTGGTTGAATATAATTCTTATTTGAGCCTGTGTCAACTAGAAATTTAAATATTTTTCCGCTCCTCGCTACGTGCTCTAAATATGGCAGCGAAGAGCGTTTTAATCTAAAAAATGGACATCGTCAATCTCTTCTGTAATTTCTTGAGGTTCGCTGTGCTCTAGAGGCTTTGCGTTGTTTTCTAATTCTGAGATATCCTGCGAATTGGTATACTCAATAAATGTTTGGTCGTATTCTGGGTCACTGTTGGACATCTGTTCGTGATAAAATTGAAGTTCGGGGTCTTCGGTGGTTTCCTCAATATGGTAGTTTCTTTGGAATTTTGCGGGCTGGTGTACTTGATTCGAGAGTGGCCTTTTATTAGCAAAATTTTGCGGTTGCTGTCTGTTTTGATAATTAACTTGTCGAGAATGGAGGGAACGATCTATGTCCATCGGTTCTGGTTTAGGATAGTCATTTCTAAAGGGTTGCCTTTGTGATTGATTTACATGTTGTTGTAGGTATGGTCGAGGATATCTCTGCGGGTGTTCTTGAGTATACTGAAATGTTCGAGGATTGTGTAGTAATTCTGGATAGAAGTTCCTCGTTTGTGGAATATAGGGGTTACGCTGTAGTTGAGTATTTATTCGTCTAGGTGGTACCGGGGGAGGTAGGGTGAATTGAGGGTTTCGAATATTACCATGGCTATGCTGAACACGATAGTACACATTCTCGAGTTTCAAACACAAATGCAAGGCTTCGGGTAAATCTGCAGGTCCTCTCATACTCAGGAGTCTTGGTAAATCTCCTTTGAGGCCTCTGACAAATGTGTCCAACGCCTTATCGCGGTAGGCTTGTGTCATCACGTTAAGTGATTCCATTGAAGATAATTTGTTTAGAATTAGGGATAGGTGATAATAAACTTGTTGGTAAAATTCAGGAATGGAGCCATTTTTCAGTACTAAGGTTGTCATTTGATATTCGAGCGTACCTAAATCTCTCTTATCTGCATAATGCAGCGTTAGGCATTTTGAAATTTCCTTCCAGTCTAAAGGGGTATTATAGGATTCTAATGCGGTGTCCGCGTTTCCAGTAATTTTATTTCTTATAACGTTAAGTATGCCGTAATATTTCGGGGTTCCCTTGAGATCATCATAAATATTTAAAATTCTGTCCACGCTCTTCTTCCAACAGCTAAATTGTCCTGGCTGCCCTGAGAACTCACGCAAACTTTTAACTACATCTGGTATTTTATCCATGTCTTCTAAGTTTTTGGAGAAGTTTAGGTTCTATGGTTTGGTCACTTGTCGTACCGTTTAGGCTAGAGTTAGTAAACAATTGAAAAGTTTGTTTGTTCTCTTTTCTGACAACTTCGGGAATAACTTGTTTTAATTGAGTAAGGTCGAAACTATTGGTAGGAATGTTATGAGTATCTAAAGAGGAGTTACTAGCAATACCTTGTACTAGCACGGATGGTTTTATGACGTGTTCGTCAGGCATTTCCTTTTATTTTGGGTTCACAAAATAAAATTATAAATTTTCGTATAAAGCGTCTGATTCAGAAAGTTAACTGAGAAAGGGAATTTGTACCTTTACGTTCAGTTTTAAAGCATTTACGTGACCTATTGCAAAAAAAAATTATTGATAGTGCACGGATATGAACTATAGTGGGCATTTCTAATAAATAGCACAAAATTCTAGAGAAAAAAATGTTTACCTGAAGAATTTCTACACTTATACTAGCTAATAGAATTTAGATTTCCTTTCAGATTCTTGTTGACTAAATGTTCCAATTGATAAAGATGAGAATTGAGAAATTGAAATATTGTCGAGTAAAATCAATAAAATTTCTCCCTTTTTATTCGCTTTTGGGAATTCGTAATTAAAAATTCGTAATTTAATCAATAAAATGTCTGTTTTGTTCGCACTTTCAAGAATTAAAAAAATTCGTAATTTATTACTTTTAGATTCAAAAATTCTCAATTCAATACTTTTAAATTATTATTATTTTTAATTGTTATAACTTCTTTTGCACTTAAATATTTTTTCACTTTAATTTCAATTATTTATTCTAGATCTATAATTTTTCATTCTAATTGTTTTGTTTTCTTTCTTCAAATAAAAATCACGTAACTTACATTAAATAAAACAGATGTGTGGTTAACATCTGGAGTTGTAATCTGGGACACGTTTGTGGTATTTCTTCAGAGCCAATTAGGCGGCTGTTGATAAATATTACTAGAATCCGGCCTGGTTATCCTGGTTATTCTTTCTATTTAGCAACTCCGTTTTTTTCCTGATAAAATGCAGGTGACTCCGGGGCCTCTTTTCTTAATTAATGACTCTGAGAGCTTCGAAAGATTTTATACTTCCTACTTTCCACAGTTGATGTTAGAGAGTTATCCAAATTATTGAAGGTAGCTAGTTTAATACTTTCACTTTGAACGTTAATAAATTGATGGTTACAATTCAATAAAAGTGATCAATAGAAATGATGTGATGGTTACACTTTCACTTCGAAATTTATTTGAATCACTGATTAAACTTCAGAACAAAATATTTGATTTCACAGTTTTATTTTTTTGCGAAAAGAAAGAAAAATTCTAACCCTTTGCATTTGGACTTTAACTAATTAACACACAACGGTCCCTGCTCGGGCGCCAGTTAATGAATTTTTCGGTCAGAACTAAAAAAAAATAATACGAAATTTATTTGAAGTGATTTTATTGAAATGCAAATTACAACTAATTAAATCTAAAATCTAAAAATCTACTTCAGGGAAAATACTGCTGGTTGAAATCCGTGTGAACGGAAAGTTGGCTGGTCAGCATAAAATGCCTGGGAATGAAATGTGGCCTTGCAACGTGCTGCCGGTATGTTGCCGTGGGTGAAATACGATTCCTTGTTCTGTTGTGGGAATGTAAATGAAATGCGTCTTAACTTATATGGCTGGTGGTACAGCGGCAGGTTTTCGTGGAACCTCCCCACACTCTCCGCCAATAGCCGAGGCGAACTAGCGTGCCGCCCTCCAGTCAACGCTGTCCACCGAGTGATCTCTCAGCTCATGCTGGCAGTCTGGACTTCACGTCCAAGCCAATCACTCTGACATAGTTACATAACACGGGGAATACGTAAGTATCTAGACGAAGATAAGAATTACGAGTAGTCCAGAAGGTATTAATCCCCCAACCTTTTCGTAAAATCTGTATTGAAATTCATGCAGCGAGGAGATTCTAAAATGTAAGTACCAGACGAACATGAATTTTAATTAAGTAGAAAGCAGGGTCAAGAAACTCCCTCAAAGATTTTTGTTTGTGCTACGCTCGCTGACATACGCGTAAGAAAAAATCTTTCTTTATCAGCGGATGACGTCATATTTTTCATACAGTGGATGAAAACGTTTTGAGTGGTTGGCACTCTTATCACGAAACTTTGTACGTTCTACGCGTTCTAAGGCGAGAGCGAGTAAGAACGGGTTATTATTTTCATTATGCCGTACATGTAGCAAAGAGAAAAAATCAGAGTGAAGAATGCTTATATGTATGCAGATAATGATAAAGCCCTGGTAGGGGTAATCAATGAAGTTAAGGCAGCCTTAAATAAGGTCGCAAGTCCAATGCTGCTCAAGGAGTTCCTCTCCTTCAACCGACTTCAGATAAAATTCAATTTGGTGAGAAAAACTAGTTTTAGGTGCAGGGATAACAGATTTTGATTAGGTGCAATCATAGTTGCAGGGTACCTGATAACTTTTATTTCATCCATTAGACTGACAGTGGCATGGCGGAACATTTTGGAGGCGCCTATACAGTGGACCGACCACAAAAAAATATTTCATGTAAATTGTTGCCTTAAATTTTTGCATTTCTTAACAAAATATTGTTTTTCTATACAACTACATTATATTCGTATTACGTCGTAATTACTATTATTAGACTAAGTACATACTTTCACTAGCTCGAGACTCAGCATTCGATTATTTTGTACGTTTCGAAACCTTAGATTTCGCTGATTTTTTTTAACCAAAATATTGCCTTTTTATATATACATATCTTATATATATTCGTATTAGTTCATAGTTACTATCTACTAGCTCGAGACCCAACTTTCGATTTTTTTGTTTGTACCTAAGACGATTCCATAATTCTATTTCTATGAAATACTTAAGTTTTTGAGAAATAGAGGTCTGATAGCAACCTAATTCAATTTGATAATGTTTCTAATGTGATTCAAGAGTAATTCGCGTATTTTGATTACTGCTTAACGTTCGCCAGAGATTACTTTCTCTATTTAGCGAAACGAGATTGATGGAACTGAGTTGAATAAAGAAATAGGTCCTCACTACACATATGATATGGCTCAGAATTAATAAAGCCAGACTTTTTATAACGTAATGACGCACTAAAAGTGTTTTTCTTTCTCTCACTCTCCCGGAGCCCTTTCTCAGGTATGATGGTCGAATAGGTCCGCTCCTACACTACACTCTTATTACAGGTCATATAGAGACATTATAAAATCATGCCCACAATGTCACATGGTAGATGGGGCAATGGCACGAAGGCATGTCATCCGCCTTCAGTAAGGTAAAGGTAAGTGATGTAATGGGCCCTTCAGGGCTGGATGTGTGCTTTGTTTGTTTGCGACAGGTACGAAATTTTTTGTATTATAGTTCGTGACCGACGGCAGGTTTTGGTTAACCCCCTATAACTCTCCCGCACTAGTCGAGGGTCTAGCGTGCCGCACTGTGCTATCGCTGATCACGGAAGTGAGCTGTAAACTCCTCAAATTCTTAGTATGAAGGACAACTCTATTAAGCCGCGTGCATTCTTCCGAGCTTACCTTAAGCAACTCAAATCTAATACCCTTACTCTAAACTCTATCCTCTATCCTGAGGTGCTAAAACCAGAATTTTTATCAACGAAGATCTATTGTCTCAGGATCTCAATCAGGAGACAAAATCTGGCGGTCAGGGTTTACACTCGGAGCAGAACTGACCTTAGTGAAGCTCGCTTCTTCCTTGAACTAGCTCAACGTCTCTCCTAAGCCCCTATTTTGACTGACTCATCTGCCTCTCCTGGCTATGAGCGTCGCAACCCAAGCCGACTTGTCCAGTATCCTTCCGTCTAACAATTACGCTGTCCCATCTTTTAACGCGAGATTTTCCTCCAAAAATATTTCAGACATCAGGCCTAGTACAGAAGCTCGTAATTACACTAACTCACTGTGTTCAGTTTTTGCGAGGCTGATCCCGCTCAAAACTATCAAAATTCGTACAGTTAAGGACATAATATTCAAATAACCGTAAATTCTACTGAAATGTCAGTATCGTTATCTTGCCTATAGGCACTGGAAAAGAAACAAAATGGCTGCGAATCAGCATGAATTCCGTAATTGCGTAATCAAGCCGACTATTTTATTAGGGCCAAGTTAAGTTAGGGAGGGCAATGTCATCAACCTGAACAAGGTTAATGAACTTGGCCTGGGCTCCAAAGCCAAGCTCAGCCTGACTTTGATCCTGAAGAATATGCTGGATATCTCTGTCCTAGCCCTCCACTGTTGTCTGATGTTGTAAGTGACAGTTAAGCCTATGTACAGCATATTCCCTCCTCACGTCGTCCGATTGCTAATCTGCATCCTCTCAGCCCAGCTCCTAAAGACACCCGTTCACCAATCGTCAGTGATTTATTTAGCTTCACTAATATTTCAGAGTTTATATAGTGAACGCGTCCCGTAAGAATTAATGTAATGCAATTGGTTATAACGACGTACAACTTAAATTAATTCTGTGAATGCCATGCTCTGATGAATAAAAAAAGTAGGCTATTAGGTGTGTTAAGGTTCACGCATTCCATTAACTTCCAGAAAATAAAACCATAATATTCAAGTTTAATTTCCCACAAAAAAAATCATTTTCTGTGATTCTCACGAAATTTTTCCACACAGTAGGCAAATTAATCATAAAATAGCAGACGCAAGTTGGCACCGCATCTCTGATGAGCATTCATACATACTGCAATGCTACTGCGTGCGAAAGCTTTCGTGAGAACCAAATTGCAAGTTGCGCGTCTTATCTATTATGCAATTTTGGATACTTAACTCTTGTGTGTTTTTATTGTACTTAAATAGATTGGTAACATCTAAATAAATTCTAGTCTGTTTGCAAACGTGAAGTCGTTAGTGTCATTTTAAAGCATATTTAATAATTTCCTAGTTTTCAGATTTGCTGTGGTTGTTCAACTACCGCTCACACCCATCACTTAAGTCAGGGTACAAGAACCTTGTCTTAAGATTTCAGCGCAAAGTAAAAGAACTTTACATTTCTGGTGACCCTGACGTGATTTAGGTGGAACACTTAAATCTCGTTCATAATATCATCCTTTAGCAATATCCACAAATTGACACGATGGATGAATTAAGCAAGAAGCAAACCGTGCACGGAAAGGCTATCGAGGATCTTATCCGAAATTATAAAAAGGATCCATATGAGAGGAAAACAACAAGCTATTATCAACGCAGACTTGGCGAACTAGAGCAGGCATGGAGTGTCTTTGAGGCAACTGACAATAAAATCAGAGAACTAGATGATCCACATTTCAGTCAGGACTACTACCAAGAGGTTATCGTATTATATGACCAGTACCACAAACACTTTCATGAGTTGGCAGGGCCTGAAATACAGGTCGAGGATGACGATCATAATGGCGCCACAACTCAAGTCTCACCAGAGAAAATTCATGAAAGAGTTGCCAAAGATCAAAGGAAAAAGGGGGCCATTCCTAAATCATATTTGACGTCCACTACAGAGATGACCAAAATATTACATCGACAGGAGGGCATGAAGCAGTCCCTAAGTCGCATGTTTGAAGGCATTTAGCTTAGCGCGGACCTTAGTCCCTTAGTACTAGGCTAAAGTTCTGAGATTTGATAAATTTACTGACCGGATTTTTGTAGTTAACGAAGTTTTGTACGTTTTTAGGCTGAACTACAATAGAAGTAAATAACTTTACGAAATTAAACGAGACTGAGGTTTACTTACAAAAAATTGATACTTTTAGCCTAAATATATATCACATTCCGTAAGATCTTGATATTTAATGTTTTCAATTTTAAAAAGTGGTAAAAGTGAAAAAATTAACAAATGGAAGTCGATGTAATTGAAAATTTGTGCCTTCTTTAGTTCGCAATGCTCTAATGACATTTTCTGTGTTAAATTTTAAAAAGTGGTAAAAGTGAAAAAATTAACAAATGGAAGTTAATATAATTGAAGATTTGTACTTTCTATTAATTCGCAGTACCATTTTTATTCCATTTTAATTTTTACATTGCACTTTTAATTATTTAGTAATAATTTAATTGTTTGACACATCAATTCCTTACGGAATGAGCGATTCTTAGCGCACTATACTTATGGAAAATTGGATATTTAAACTTAACGAAAGTTCTCCTCACACGAGTTAAAGTTAAGTTGTGTACGCCTGTTAAATAAAAGCGCGCTCGCCTTACGTAAGTAAATGTACTTACGTATATTTCTATTGTAGTTCAGCCTTTTGCTGTAAGTACGGATGAATTGGATTTCTTCTCGTGGCCGTATTTTCAATATCATTGTTAATTTTTTTTTATTGTATACATTATGCATATTGTTTTTATATTTTTAATATTTCCAAATAATTGTAACTACATGTTTTTAGAAATATTATGACGGCGCGTTGTATTTCCGTAAAAAAAAATTGCAAAATTCTTCTTTTTTTTCGTGCGTTTAGCCGCACGCTGAATGTCACATAATGTCACATTTTTGCACATAATGTCGTTCAGGCGACCGAAGCGTTGTCATTTCGCCAGCATATCTGTGTGCACATTTTTACGCTACGGTCTGGTAGTTTTATTCTTAAAGAACTTTCAAAATTGACATTTCGAATCGAAGTGCACACCAACCGTTCAGTTGCTATCCCTACTTTTACTTACTTTTGAAATTTTGTACACGGACTTTAAGAAAAAAAGTAAAATTAAGTTCGAAAATGAGACAAATCGGGCAACTCCTTCGTGGGGTTGCCATACAAAACTTTCGTTTTTCACTATATATTTGGACACAGCCTGTGAACGCATCGATACAAAGAGCTGAAATTTGGTACATGGTGTTCTCTTTCTACTAGCAAATAAAATTTCAAAAATGGACTAAATTGGGCAACTCCCTCTTGGTGTTGCCATATAAAAATTTAGGATTTTAACGTATACGGTGAAAACGATCAATCCAAGACATTTTTATTGTACCAAAAACTTCTTCAGAATACGAAATCCTATAAAATTGGATATAATCATTTTTTCTGTCCGACAAACCGTTCTAGAAATATATGCGAAAAACCACTTCAAAAATCAAACTTGCATAGATCGGTGATCATACGAAATTTTATACGTGCATTCATCTAGGGGTATCATAAGAATTGGTCTTAGATCAATTCTAGCTTTTTTACTTGTTTTTTAATTAATATGAAGGTTTTAACAGGCTCTAGAGGCACTATAAAACTTTGCACTAAATAAACTTCAAAGATAAATAGTTTTGAAAAGAATTGATTCCGTACTTTTGTTAAATTTCACTAAAGAATTTTAAATTGACTCAATCTGCTCACAAAACAAAAGCAAATTTGACAGCCAAGGCTCAATTAGGTCCCTCGCATCTCACTTACTCCTATGTATAACGTCCTGCTCTTGACAAATTACGCTCATGTACACGAATTATACACGATTCAACCATTCCTGTTTGCTATATATTCTAAGCTTAAGTCTAGTATAGAATTCGGGTATTGGTAAAATTTAACACGGTCTCCAAAAAATAGCATTTTAACGCTGGTAAAAAGTTGACGTACGTTTGATGTGGAGAAAACGAAGTGACAGTTGTTAAAATCACAATTAATCGGAAATATTTTTAAAAACGTTAAGTGATTATTATTTATAAACGATATGTATAAATCATCATATCGACGACGAATTTGTTGCTGCGACAGGCCTAAGTGTGTATCGTCGTCAAGGAAATCCACGGGAAAAACTAACTCGTTTTGTGAATAATCGAAGAAATGTCAAAGTTTTACCAGCATTTTAATGCTTCGAAAATGAGTGGAGACTTACAAACCGCAATCTATCTTATAACAGAGAAAATGGCACTTTTGTTAAGTATTGTTTACACAAGTTACGAAAACGAGTTCCACTCACTTCAACTTTTTAGCGAAGTGGAACCTGAGAAATAGTCAAATTGAGTATATTTTCTACAGTTGGTACACGTTTTGATGTGTGTAGTCATTTATAATATCATCTGGCGTGGAACTTGTGAAATGTGAAATATTTATTTTTGAGAAAAATGGTTTCAAGTGAAAAATTACATATTGAAAAGGTCATAAATTGTGCAACAATGTAATTAAGGGCAATTTCGGAGAAAAAATTCTATGAAAAAAGAAAGTGCGAGCACGTTCTTGGCATATTGATCTAAGGTTTTTGCTTATGTAATTATCTTTAAAATTTACGAAATTTCTTACTGAAAAATAAAAAGCACTCCCTTCGTATAAAAGCGCAAACACTAATGTGTTGACATTTTACAAGTTCAACACCAGCTGATATTATTAAAGACTACTTAAATAAAAAAATGTACCAATTGCAGGAAATGTACTCAATTTGATTATTTCCCAGGTTCCACTTCGCTAAATAGTTGAAGTGATTGGAACTCGTTTATGGAAGTATGAAAAGTGATTGACTTGGACGTGAAGTCCAGACTGTCATGAGCTGACAGATCACTCGGTGGACGGCGCTGACTGCAGGGCGGCACGCTAGCACGCCTCGGCTATTGGCGGACAGTGTGGGGCCCTTACACCACTTACCCTTGTACGTCGAAGGCGCTGATGTTCGCCCTTCTGCTGCTTGCCCCAGCCACCCAACGACATCGCGGGCAGAAATTGTTTCAATGTCCCAGTCAGACTTGAATCGTCTGGTCGAGTCTCGTCAGCAGCACATTCGCCGTGTGGCCCACGCTGTGTGCTGCTGCTAGCCGCCGGGTAGCATACTGCTGCCTTCAGTACGCTACGACCATAACAGGGCAGGGTTGTCTAGTCTACCAGCTGTCCAGACAACACTGAAAAATGGTCGACTGAGCTAACCGGTATTAAAACATAGGCCTCATCGCTGCGGGCGTCCAATGTGACTCCACCCACGATCCATGAAAGCATTTCCAACAGGGAGGGTGTACTGACGAAGAAGATCGTCCAAGGCTTGCTCAAACCGTGCTGAGCATTCTGAGTCGGAGTCCCCGAAGTCACGCCATTCCTTGAACAGAGCTTGACATCAGTCTTGCCATTGACAGCCAGAGGTGCACCAACAGGCTAGCAACCCAAATAATCCAGTCGGCTAGCGCCCCTCTGTCTTTCTCCACCAAGATGAGTCGGAGAAGCCTCTACAATCAGTAACCCAACCAACCGATTGCAAAGCCTCTTCCGCTCCTGCCATCTCCCCCCGATCGCAGTCTCCCACTCGTTCAAGGGTGTATCCCCAAGTCATCGTAATGGTCTGTACATTTCCGATATTAAAATTTTCAGAGACATTGTGCAAGTGGGATTTCTACGGCGGTATAGACTCCGTAGGGTACCATGTGGGAGGGGTTCTGACGCATTGTCAGGCGAGGACATGTGGAAAAGTTAGTCTACTAGCAAGAGGTATACCGGCCGCTAGGCTGACAAGGTCCTACGCGGCACATTGGCATCCTGTGGCTTACCAGTTAATTTTTCCCGCGGACGGGAATCGAACCTACACTTGTTAGAATCGGTCAATGATGGAGAAATAAAAAATTTAAGAACTTTTATTTTTAATGATTCTAAATCAAATTTATATAAATACAAGAAGAAAAAACAACCGCCTCGTCCGGGATTTGAAACCGGGACCTTCCGCTTGCCGGGCGACTGCTCTTACCACTGAGCTAACGAGACAGATGATTTTCCCTCCTGCATTTATCAAATTTGTAACTAGCCTACTAAGCCACGTTTTGCTTTCAGCTGGCATTAACCAGTAACGATGAAAGCGCACAAATAAATTGTAAATTCAATTTTATTTATTTTTCCCGCGGACGGGAATCGAACCTACACTTGTTAGAATCGGTCAATGATGGAGAAATAAGAATTTTAAGAACTTTTATTTTTAATGATTCTAAATCAAATTTATATAAATACAAGAAGAAAAAACAACCGCCTCGTCCGGGATTTGAAACCGGGACCTTCCGCTTGCCGGGCGACTGCTCTTACCACTGAGCTAACGAGACAGATGATTTTCCCTCCTGCATTTATCAAATTTGTAACTAGCCTACTAAGCCACGTTTTGCTTTCAGCTGGCATTAACCAGTAACGTTAGCTCAGTGGTAAGAGCAGTCGCCCGGCAAGCGGAAGGTCCCGGTTTCAAATCCCGGACGAGGCGGTTGTTTTTTCTTCTTGTATTTATATAAATTTGATTTAGAATCATTAAAAATAAAAGTTCTTAAAATTCTTATTTCTCCATCATTGACCGATTCTAACAAGTGTAGGTTCGATTCCCGTCCGCGGGAAAAATAAATAAAATTGAATTTACAATTTATTTGTGCGCTTTCATCGTTACTGGTTAATGCCAGCTGAAAGCAAAACGTGGCTTAGTAGGCTAGTTACAAATTTGATAAATGCAGGAGGGAAAATCATCTGTCTCGTTAGCTCAGTGGTAAGAGCAGTCGCCCGGCAAGCGGAAGGTCCCGGTTTCAAATCCCGGACGAGGCGGTTGTTTTTTTTTCTTCTTGTATTTATATAAATTTGATTTAGAATCATTAAAAATAAAAGTTCTTAAAATTCTTATTTCTCCATCATTGACCGATTCTAACAAGTGTAGGTTCGATTCCCGTCCGCGGGAAAAATAAATAAAATTGAATTTACAATTTATTTGTGCGCTTTCATCGTTACTGGTTAATGCCAGCTGAAAGCAAAACGTGGCTTAGTAGGCTAGTTACAAATTTGATAAATGCAGGAGGGAAAATCATCTGTCTCGTTAGCTCAGTGGTAAGAGCAGTCGCCCGGCAAGCGGAAGATCCCGGTTTCAAATCCCGGACGAGGCGGTTGTTTTTTCTTCTTGTATTTATATAAATTTGATTTAGAATCATTAAAAATAAAAGTTCTTAAAATTCTTATTTCTCCATCATTGACCGATTCTAACAAGTGTAGGTTCGATTCCCGTCCGCGGGAAAAATAAATAAAATTGAATTTACAATTTATTTGTGCGCTTTCATCGTTACTGGTTAATGCCAGCTGAAAGCAAAACGTGGCTTAGTAGGCTAGTTACAAATTTGATAAATGCAGGAGGGAAAATCATCTGTCTCGTTAGCTCAGTGGTAAGAGCAGTCGCCCGGCAAGCGGAAGGTCCCGGTTTCAAATCCCGGACGAGGCGGTTGTTTTTTCTTCTTGTATTTATATAAATTTGATTTAGAATCATTAAAAATAAAAGTTCTTAAAATTCTTATTTCTCTATTACCAGTTAAGCTGGCTGGATGCCTTCTTAGGGCTACCAGGATCAAGATCTACAGCATGTACAGACATTTCCATTCGTTGATCTGGGATATGGACCTAAGAAATCAATATATATGGTGGTCTAAGAATAGTATTGGTGACCTTGGTTCCTTTACACACGTCACAGGCGCCTACGTAGTTTCTGACATCGACTGTCATTCGAGGCCAGTACAGATGTCGCCGTAAACTTTCCAGGGTTTTCCTTATTCCTCCATGTGAAGCTAGTGGCGGATCATGCGCTCTTGCAATAGTGTTGGAGACAAGCCCACGTGGAATCCAAAGCTTCCAAGCCTCTTCCTCCTGGATTGGATCGCCTGTTCTTGGAACAGTCCGAATATAAACGAAGTCATCCCTGACGCAGAGATCTGGTAATTTGTCAGAAGTTGATTTAACCTTTTGCCTCAGCTCCTCATATTGCAAAGAATTGAAATATGGAGAACTGAGGTCAAGTTCTGGGCTAGGATCTTCGGAAGGTGTCAGGCTGTTACAGTGAATTCGTGACAGCGCATCAGGGACAACATTCAGGCTTCCTTTTCGGTGTTCAATAGTGAAGTCGAAACCCTGAAGCTTCAGACTCCACCGAGCAAGTCTACCGCTAAGGTCCTTTTGAGACATCAGCCATTTCAAGCTCGCATGATCGGTCACTGTCTTAAATGGCATAAGCTCTATGAAGGGCCGGAACTTCTGCACACTTAATAAAGCTGCTAAGCATTGCTGCTCTGTGACGGTATAATTGCGCTGTGCTGAGCTCAACTTTTTCGAGACGTAGGCTATTGGCTTCTCGTGGCCATCGTCATCTAGTTCCATCAGCACTCCACCAATATCTTGTTGGCTCGCATCACACTGGATAACGAATGGTTTGGTGAAGTCTGGACTCACTAACAACGGAGCAGAAGTAAGTTTCCGCTTCAAGAATTCCAGAGACGTCTGGGCTTCAGGTGTCCATTGGAACCGACTGGGATTTTTCAAGGTGTCTGTAATGGAGGCAGTGAGATCAGCATAGTTCTCGGAATGAATCGTCGATACCATCCCGCCATACCTAGTAGGCTTCGGACCTGATCAGATAATAATATGTGAAATTTTAGAAACTCTGAGTAATTATAAAAATGTTAAAACAAGTGTTTTGTGTGATAAGACTGATTGTTGTAGTTTTTTTGAAGAATATTTGAACTAAATTGCGGTCATTCATATGAATATTAGAAGCTTGCCGAAACACTTTGATGAATTCATTATACTCATGAATGATTTAAATTTAGATTTCGACATGATTGTTCTGACGGAGTCTTGGTTAAATGAAACGGATTGTTATAATATAAACGGATACCAAATGATTAACAAACCAAATTTTTTAAACAAATGTGATGGCATAGCTGTTTACATTAAATCAAAATTTTTTGGAAGTAGTATAAACTGTCAAATTAACGAAAGTAACTCTGTTCATTTGCAAATACTTCTACCTGATAATCAAATAATTAATATCACAAGTATTTATAGGTACCTAAGCTGTAATCCTACCAAATTTATACTCTTTGGAAGAATTTTTGAAGGCTAATGTAAGTTTGGATAACCATTTGATTTTGGGTGATATTAACATAAATATTTTAGCAAACAGAATGTCTCTCAATGCAAATGAATATCTTGATACTCTAGAAGAATATGGGTTTAATGAACATCTAGAAGGAATTACAAGACAGGGCACAGGGAATTCATCTTGCATTGACCATATATTCTTAAAATCAGCCGGTTATAGTATTCGTTCAGCTGTATATCAAACTACTATTACTGATCACTATTTTACGATGGCGAATATAATATGTAACTCAAACTGTTCCCTAAATATAAGATCTACAGAAAATCTTAGTTCAAATACTATTTATAAGACAATAAACTACCAAAGACTAATAGAAAACATAGCGATCGTAGATTGGGCACCCGTCTATAATTCCCAAGAAACAGAAGTAGTCACAAATAATCTATTTGGTATTATTGATAACGACGTTAAGCACTCATATAATGATAAATTTAAAAAACATAATTTGCAATCAAAAGCATCAAAAGTTGGACGACTATTGGGATAGTAACGTCTATTCGGAACAGAGATAAAATTACTAGGAAACTTAAACAGGAACCTTTTAATGAAATACTTCATGTTAAATATAAATCCTATCCGAACAAATTGAGTAATATAATTCGAGCTGCAAAGTGCTCATTCTACAAACAAGAGCTAC